>JANHFM010002195.1:0-10184 GCA_032468115.1 Grayia smithii
AATGCAAGTAGAAAAATAGGGACCACATTTGGTGGGAAGGTAACAGTGTTCCGTGTGCCTTTGGCATTTAGTCATGCTAGCCACATGACCACGGAGACATCTTCAGATAGCGCTTTGAACTTCAACTTTGAAATGGAGATGAGCACCACCCCCTAGAGTCGGGAACGATTAGCACATATGTGCGAGGGGAACCTTTACCTTTAAGGCTAACTTATTTAATTGATCTTAATAGTAGTAACAATTTAGTTAAAGAAATGTAAAAGAAAAAGGAAAGGCTTGTGCGATAAACTTTAATAGCTGGATTTGGCTCATCAGATCAACATGATGCAGGTCGCTACAGCAGCCATCACAATACCAGCTAGCAATACAAGGAGCATGATAAGACAGTGTCTAGACCGTTTTCCTTCTCTCTCCTTCTTTTTCAACAAGGTATCATATCCTGGAGTGTAAATATCTTCCATCCAGTACTGTAAATCATTTGGATTTTCCTACAAGAAAGTTAATTTGAGTTTTCTTATGCATGGACCATAACGGGATATAATTGAGCATACTTAGCAATAAATCACATCCCTCTTTCTAATACATATGGTAACTGGATTTAGCCATGGGCATAAAACTAGACTGTCTCCTTGCCTCAGATGGGGGTGGGGGATAAATAACCTTTTGGTTTTTGTATCCTACCCTTTTATGTTTGGATTATGTTTGGATAATCTATGTTTAATTTTTCGCATCCATGAACAACATGGCTCAGGTTGCAATGCTTTCCAGGGTGACCCCTCTTTTTTTACATAGACATCGCTTTTAATTTCTGTCTTCAGTAAATAGGTTTAAGCAGCGATTAAACTGTTTTTTGTTTTAAAAAGAGAATGAAAAGTCATACTGAATTTTGATGGCATTACCTTGAGGGGCTGGGCTTCCACAGGGAGAAAGGGATCAACTGTATTACACGTACTTTGTATGCCCATGCATTTCATGATACAACTGACATGGGTGAAGAATTTGTATCTTTTCCACAATAACATCATAACTTAGTTACAGTATGTAATCATGCCTTCTACTGAATGTATTTGGGGGAAGGGGGCACTACAAAAATGAAAGAAGAGCTGAGAAAATGCAGGGAATTAATAGGACATGAATTGCTAATCTTGAATTAGATGAACAAGTATATTTATCAGATGTACTGATGATATTTAGTTGGCTAATGAATCATCTGCAAACAAAGAACCAGCTCAGAGAGCACAAAGGACAATTCAATTCTGTGCTATGTATATTCTCTTCTATTGGAATATTTTATCCATCCAAAAGAGGTACAGGATTGATATTTTATTAATTTTTAATTGATCTGCAAAATGCTGAAACAATGAAACACCTAGTCTTATCTTAGGTGCTCCCACATGAGTTACAAAAATTAAAACAAATGAATTAAACACATTGCAAGGGTTTCTTTGTTTGCTTTTGCTTCATATAGAGAAGCTCCTTCTATAGAAGGAATAATTCTTCCTTCCTTTTTTCTTGTTTTTTGTTTTTAATGGTACAAGAAATTAAGCTTTAAGGAAATTTAAAATCTAAATTGTCCAGCTGATAAAAAGTCTCTTTTCCAAGGCTCAAAACATTTTAAGGACAAATAAAATACACTTTTCTGAGGAAAAAAAAATCATAAGAACTTGTTTGGTTTACTATTATTATTGTACCTAGATAAATCATACAATTTCTTGCTTGATGATATCAGTGTAGAACAAAGCTACATGTCTGTTGATTCCTTTTCAAGAAATCTGGTGATTTGAATGGATTCCTATCATGATTTCAAAAATTGCATCAATTTTGGTAGTATTTGCAAAAAGTGGGGGAAATATCTCACTAGTGTTTCAATCTATTTTTCCCTCCACATTCTTACATACAAGCATTGCATTCTTAAATCAGATCATTTTCACTAGCATAATGTGTGAGACAATAGAAGATCACACAACAATAGTCAAAACATATATTCAAGGACATAAAGCAGTATGTGTGGTTTCATTTCCATTTGTTTACATTTAATTAAAAATATTAAATAAATTGATATTATTATTATTTTTTCTTCTGTTTAATCTGCCCCAAGGTCATCCAGGTGGGACTAGAATTTACAGCCTTCCAGTTTCTAGCCTTTACTCCAAACTGGCTCTAAATGTAAGTAAATGGAAAAGACACCATAAACACTGCTTTCTGTTCTTAAACTTAAGTACTGCTGTAACTAAATACTAACTACATTGTCAAGGAGTTAGTAGTAGTGCTGTACTTTCAGGTTACTAATGATGAAGACCAGCATCTTGTCAACAGACCCTTGCTTCCTGACATCTTACAAAGCCATGTTGAGAAATGCTATCCATTTCCTTTGACAGATCCTTTGATGTGAAAGATAGGCCATCTTGTCTAACCTTTTGACCTCCAGAAGGACAAATGGATAGTATATCCTATTCCCAAGCCTATCATTTTGCTTGGTTCTTCTCTTTTATTCATTAATTATTGTACATTTTTATTTTCAATTCTCAGTTGCATAAAATCCCATATTATAGTTTCTCTAGTGCTTGGAATTGTACCTTTAGATAGTAAGGCAGGCTAGAGTTGGAATGCCTATCATAATCTTGGACTGTCCATGATGGGTTATGTCTCCTTTTCTCCCAACAATCTTCGGCAAGGACCCCATCATAGAGAGGGTTGCTTTTGATGGTTGATTTCAAAGTGACAGGCGTAACATGCTTTCCAAGAGCTTTGTCAATCATTGCTGGGTGAAGCGGGGCCAGCTGCCAAACAGGCTGTTCCTGGATGTTTTTCTTTTCTCTCTAGAAAACACACACAATAAAAGAGGGCTATTATTCAGCTCCCTAAAGATCAACCTTATGCTCAGGATGTAGTCTGAGAGAAATTACTTCAGAGAAATGATCAGTCGGTGGCACTGAAAAGATACTCTTGAGAAAAACAATACCACTGTTTTCTCCTTGTAATTGAGTCAAACCATTGGGCAAATATGAATGACTCTTTAATAAGAGGAAAGATTTGTATATGATAAAACAATCACTCAGGGTATTCAGATTAAAATTGGTATGGAGACATGATGTAGAACAAATACTTCAAAGCACCAATTAGTAGCTATGTAGTAGATATTTTGAGAGGTACTCCACAAAGCATGTTAGCAGGAACAGAGTTCCCATCATTGTGCAATGCTTAGGCAGTCATCCTCCCCTTCAGTATGGCTGCCCAAATTATTTGGGGAACTTCCTAGATTCTCCAATATTTATCTATGTCATACATAGTTTGATACATAATATGCTATCAAGGGTTTCCGCATCTCCAAGATGATGATGTATCTCTGAACCAGTGGTGAAATCCAAATGTTTTTACAACCAGTTCTGTGGGCATGGCTTGGTGCGCATGGTGTGGCTTGGTGGGCATATCTTGGTGGGCGTAGCAGAGGAAGGATACTGCAAAATCTCCATTTCCACTGCACTCTAGGGCCAGCCAGAGGTGGTATTTGCCGGTTCTCTGAACTATTCAAACATTCCGCTACTGTTCAAAATGTCCTCTACCAGTTCTCCAGAACCTGTCAGAACCTGCTGGATTTCACCTCTGCTCTGAACTCACCAGGTATTTTAGTAGTCCTTTCTGCAATTCTTTCTGTATACCCTCTATCCCAAATTGAACGCAGCCTAAGGAGATCTACTTTGCATCCCCTCACTGAGAATTGTACTATAAGAAGGAGACTCATGTGACAATCTTGGAATTGGCAGCCAAATAATCGAATGCCAATGCATTTCTCCCAGGTGATCAGATTGGCTTTATTTCAGTGCCAAATGAAGCAGATTGTACTAAACCTTTTATATCTCAATGATAGTGACTCAAGCTGTATTTATAGTGGTCAAATGAGTGCAACTAGTCTCTAAAGTTTTCTTGGTAGCATTTTTGGAAGTGATTTGTTTCTTCTTAAGGCTAAGAGAAAATGGCTGGCCCAAAGTCATCCACTTGGCTTTGTGCTTAAGGAAGGACTAAAACTTAGTTTCACAGTTTGGAGCCTGGCTAGGTAGCTCAGTGGCTAAGACGCTGAGCTTGTCGATCAGAAAGGTTGGCAGTTTGGCGGTTCAAATCCCTAGTATAGGTCTCGTGCGTAAGCAGGGGGTTGGACTAGATGACCTCCAAGGTTCCTTCCAACTCTGTTACTGTTTATCAAAGTGCTAAAAAAAAAGATTCTAGTATGATACTCTAACCATTATACCAACAGGAAATCTCAATTTGAATATTTATCTATTTATTAATAAAATTTTATAGTTGTACATCTCAAAAAAAGCAATGCTGAGCTGTGTGTGTGTGTGCGTGCGCGCACGCACACACACACACACACATATATATGTACAGGTGTGTGTCTGTGTATAATTTTAAAATATGTGTTTATAGGCAAATTTAACAGTATTCAGATAAATGATCAGAATTTTCTCATCATTTTTCTTTTTAGATTTACCAGTATATCCTGCCTTTTATCTAACAGCTCTGGGTTTATAACACTCCCAGCCTCATTAATAATACTGACCTGGCTTGTCATTCATTTATTGATTGATTGGATCGGATTTGCCTTTTTTAGGAACTCAAGACAGTGTACAAAGTGTGGTCTCCTTTTATTTTTTTGCCACATTAACAAACCCATGTGGCTGGTTGGACTGGCAAATAGTATGACTGGCTGAAAACTGGACTGGAACTTGCGATTCCCTGATCCCAGTTTCATCTCTTTTTGAGGTGCAGTTGCCCATATTTGGTATGGTATTTCTAATACAGATGCACTGTACATGTGTATAAAGCCAATGCAATAACACCAATTTGGCCAGTAAAACTAGGATGTTATCATTTCCTGGAGAACTTTGCCATTTTTTATCTCAAACATCTGCACAGCATTTGTTCTGAGAAATCTTTAATTATTTTTACATGTAAATGTACATTGGAGTAATTTCAACTATGGTTCAAGGCCCAAGGTTATAAACAATAACTCTTTTGTTGGCATACTTACATTTAAAATGTGGGAAATTGATTTGTCCAAAACATTCAAAGGTCTTTGGAAACTCTATAATTAGGAATAAACTTGTTCCAAACTAATCACCATATCTTAGTATACTATTAACAGTGTTTTTGTATTATTAGAACTTTAATGTCCAAGTGCTATTTATGTAAGAATAGTTGGATAAGATAAAATACTTGTATGCATATGGTTTGCATAGCACTTGAAGAAAACTCAGCTAACTTTCGCATTATTTGTGGATTATTTTATTTTACTCTCTGATAACTGGCAGAGTAAGATAAAAAAGCACTGGGTAAAAATATTTGGTTTTAAATAGATTACTGTTACTTAACAGATTGAGAAATACTTTACTTCCATCTCTATAGACAATAGACTAAACTTCTAGATGAAGAACAAATAAGCACACATGGATACATTAATCTGAATGAAGTGTTTGTGACATCCTGATAGCCTCACATATGCAATTTATATGAGGCACTGAGTTCTAAGAAACAGCTTTTTTTCAAAAACAAATACATAGGCAGAAATTCTAGCTTACCCTCAAGATTTAATGAGCCCCAGAACCCGGGTTATTATTCATATCCTTCTCTATACAAAACATACTGGTAGTAATGAATCCTTAACCTCATTTGTCCTTAAACCAGCATATGGTTCATCCTTGATCATTCATCCCACATATGGCATATATCATGTTTAATACCAGAATTTGCAATATTATTATTTCTATTTTTAATAGGAAAAATACTTTAAAATAATTTAGGCTAAAATTCCAAATGTATTTATTTCCTGCTGAAATCAATGAATCCAGGGTTGGTGTTCACTTATCTTCACTACCGGTTCGCAAATGTGAGCACATGTGCCTCCTCCACGCATGCGCAGAGGCCTGTATGCATGTGCAGAGTGTCAAAAATGGAATGCGATAACGTCTAGGTGAGTGGGAGGAGCTTCCCGCTGCTGGCGCTACTGGATTGCACGATCTGAATAGAGCCAGGTGAATTTCACCACGGAATGAATTCCATTACTGAGATGTATAATTTTGACAATCCATTCTGGGACATCTTTCTATTTTAAGTTATATTCTGTAGAGGGCAGTGGAATGACCTTAATGGAAGAGCCAGTAGCAAAACAATGATCAGATAAATGGGCTTGAGTACAGGCCAAGAAAATAACTTGAAAAAAATAGTTTAGACAAGTCATTCCCTGGTTCACATGAAGATAAAATGAGGGTGGTGGAAGTATGTTCAGATTTACAAGATTCACTAACTATAACTGTTACAATAAAAGTAACCTAAATAGCATTGGTTTTTAAAATCTGGTCTGTTTTATTGAGCTGATAATTATATAGTATAGGTGCTTAGTAGTGTTTTTTTCATTTTTTAATTATTAGGGTAAAACCTTTAATAGGCCTACTTAAGTTCATGAACAAAATGCAAACCTTCAAGAGCTGTTCATCAGACAAGATATTACAAAAGGTAGATAGGAGGTATTATGACAAGGAAAAATAGACAAAAAAGAAGTAATTAAGTCTGCATCTTGAGATAAAATATAGCAGCAAATTACAATTACAGTATTAGGCATTATGGGATACCGAAAAAAAATTCAGATGGAGCTGGATTGCTGGAGTAAAAACAAGCAAACAAATAACCCTGGATTCCTTTGTATTCAAGATTCCATAAATAACAGCCAGCTATTTCTCCATGTCTTTAAAAAATGATTGGCTTAAGTCAAAAGAATAGAACCTGTGCCTGTGCTGTTGGATAAGATCCATGAAAATATGGCAGGTAAAGACAAGATGCCAATGTACTTAAGTGGAAAGTTTCACTTCATATGCATACTTGAGGATCTTTTATTGTAAGAAAATGCTTAAGTTGTTTTTGATGGCCTTTAGCACAGAGCAGGAAATCTTGTTCATCTGCTTTATTACAGGATTCAACAGTGAGCCAAGTACTGAAATAACGAAAGATCACAATAGTGGCTTCAAACCTGAGCATTATGGGTTCAGGACACACAAAGCAGGATTCTTCCCCTGGGTTCAGGATCCACAAGTAAGACAACTAAATAATACCATCACCACAAAACTCTCTGCTTTGGCCCAGCTTTCTTCCCTATCACTTAACTGCTACTAATTTAAAATACTTCTTCACCCAAAATAATAACCCTGTTAGGGTGAAAATGGCGGGGAAAAAGAAGAGAAAGTTGATTATTATTTTGTAGCAGCTGAGGAACAGAACACTTCCTCACTTTTAGTTGTTTCCCTTAGATTAAATATAAAATGTTGTGTAACACTATTGTCTTGCATATATTCGCTTACTGACCTCCTGTCAAAAGCCCAAAGGCAAAAGAAGTGTGCACAATAATTACCAAAAGTTTGGAAACTCTGCTTCCATGACTACAATGCCTCATTATGTCAAATTAGAACCAAGTCTGGAATTTAAGCTACTTACCTGTGAATAGACTCGATTGTGCCACTTCTGTTCTTCAGGAAAAGGTTGTTCTGGAAAATTTGCCAACCAGGTTTGTAAAAAGGCTGATGTTTTTGCTAAGGACTTCACTTCTAGCTGAAGGAATTTATCAGGGTTATTGTTATTCGGCAATGCAGAGAAATCCATCTTTCTCCCTTACCTTTTAGTGTAACCGACTTACTCTTCTCAGCAGCTAGTTTTGCTTTCAATAATTAATTAAGTGAACAAAGATAGGACTTTTCTCGTACTTGAAATTGTAACTGGCCTTCTTGGATGCCAAGCAAGCTATTTCCTAATGCATGCGCAAATTGCAGGAAAACTACGAAGGGGCCCATCAAATGAGATTATTAGTACTTGTGTGCACGATTTGAATCTACGGCAACAGTACCCTTATGTCAGGGGTGGGTTCTACTTACCTTTGCTACTGGTTCTGTAGGTGCACGCACTTTGCGTGCGTTTGACGCACGAGCGCGCCAAACGGGCGGTCCTGCGCATGCACAGCTTAAGCAAAAAAAGCTTCCTGCGCATGCGCGCAAGCGCGCTCTGTGCGCTGCGCGCAGGGACAGTTAAGTACGGGCGTGCAGGGGGGTTTCGGTCCGGAACTATTAGAACCGGTTCGGTGACGTGACAGCGTCATTGCTACCTATTCTATAGAACTGGACAGAACCGGGAGCAACTCACCACTGCCTTATGTAGCATTTTAGGGTTTAAAAATGTAAGACAACTAAACCCAGCCAATTTAAATAGAAAAGATGAATTTTCTGTACCAAGCAGGAGAGAACGCTTTGATTTGCAGCATGATTTTGATGTAATCCAGATTGCAAACTGACATGGCATATGACCTTTCATAAAATGGAAACTAAATAGCTCTGAAAATAGAGTTCCTTATTAGAACTAATATGGCTTTGGGGGAGGAGGAGGAATCATAGACAAATGCACTGCACCATCTCATTAAATGCAACAACATATTGCCAGATTCTACTGGAAAAACAGACATTTAACATTTATATGATTAAGTTACACAACAGCTATTTGGTGACTTTTTTCATGTTGCTTTCAACGTATGCTTGAAGTCATCTTTCCTTTTCCATGATTTTTCTAAGCATCGCACTGTTCTGATCATTGGATTGTAACATAAGACAGCTGCTGTGAGAACACAAAATGGATTAGTTTTTTGATATTTATATTACTTATTTTAGGCTTTTGTTTTATATGGAGTTAATTTTTGTGTGGCTAACTGCTTTTTCACAATCAGGAGCAGAATTAAAATAATTCCACACAATATAAGATAGTCTAATGCTGTGTGTTTCTTCCCACAGACAAGAACACATACAGTAAACTGCATTCAGTATTCAGCAAAATTATAGGCTTATTCATGCATGATTTTTTAAACCTGCTCTTATGTTATGGGTATGAATGTCCTGAATATTTCTTTTAATGGTTGTGAATGCTTCGTTGCTGAGTTCTTCTTGAAGCCGGAACAAATCTTCATTAGAATTTAATAAACGAATAAACAAACAAACAAACAAATGGTTGCTCTGGCCCCCAAAGGAAAACCAGTAATTAATGTTTCCCTTTGGTAGAGATTTTTTAAAAATGTTTGTCTTAGACCAGTTGTGGGGATGATTTGATGATCTAAGGGCCACTCCCTTCTATCATGGATCACCTTGCACACATATAAAAATGTCCATTATTTTGATATCCTTGACACCTTCTCCCATTAAAAAAAATAAATCAAAATGACATAAGTCCTAGCTACCTAGCTACCTGAGAGACACATATCTCTAGTTGCACTACAGATTTTTTTGATTAAACATTGCCATTTACAAAGACCCTGGAAACACAACTTCTCTGTTGCAGCACCTGGTATATAGAATAAGCTTCCCTCTGAGGTGGCTTCCAACCTGCTGCTATTTTGGAGGACTTTGAAGACCTGACTCTTTGTTTATGGCTTTGCTTAGGATAGGTGCAACCTAGGCTGCTATGTTGTTTTATAGTGTGTGTTTTTGTAGACCACTCAGAGTCATTGGAATTGAGTAGTATCATAATAACAATAGCACTTAGACTTATATACAGCTTCACTGTGCTTTTACAGCTCCTTCTAAGTGGTTTACAGTGTCAGCATATTTCCCCCAACAATCTAGGTCCTCATACATAAATAAATAAAAAATTTAGACATTAAAGTTTATAGGACATGAGATAAACGTAGCTTTGGATAAGTTTTGCTTGCAAGAATCATGTATAGTCCTTTTGCCACCTGCACAAAACCATGGTGCCAACATGTCTCTGTGACATTTTTCTGCCACACAATGCCTTCATTTCATTTCATCCCATGTCATGAACAAGAAAGGATCAAGAAAACCTTAACTGTATTCACAATACACAATATTTTCTCATGTGGATTGGTTTCCAAACATTTGGTCACAAACATCACTTAAATTCCACTGAAGATGTTACCCAGCTTGGTAACGAAACATTCAGAAACCAACCCACAGGCTTGGAGCACGAACCTCCACCCTCATCCTTCACCCAAGCTACAGATAGCCACCACTATCATAAATATTTTCCCTACTAAGCTGATAGCATTTAATAATAACTGTAATGTTAAAGGAGACCTTGGTGGCTCACCTAATTAATGCTCTGAACTAACTGTTCAGTTTAGTTCCAGATGCCAGCAATTAGTG
>JANHFM010002195.1:17616-28369 GCA_032468115.1 Grayia smithii
GGGGGACACCGCTGTTAACAGGTGCAGGGTTAGATAAGGCGTTCCCTATTTTGACTACTTGCTGCCTGTTTGATAGGAACGCAGCTACTTATGCAGGAATCTGGAAATGCCATAAGATTTGTTTTAGAAGTAGCTTGTTGTGTATATTGGGGGAATGATGGCTTTCAGTGTCTGGATCTGATGCAACCCAAATAAAGAGAGAGTATCGATTCATTCAAAAGCCTTCTGTCTCCAGGATTGTACCATTCCTGATTCCCGATGGCATTGTGCCATCTGAAAGAGCAAGATCAAAATCTGGAGGAGCCTCCTGGACTCAGAACTTTTGCTCAGAGGACAGGTAGAATACATTGTGAAACGGGCTTTTGCCAGCTTTGGCTAATTGTGACCTTACCTGAAATAAAATATACTAAGTAGGGAATGCCCTTTTGAAGAATGCACAGCTAACAATGAATCTTTTTCACCACCACATGAAGCTTTTTATACTTGCCTTGACATTTAAAGTATTTTGTTATACTTTCACTTGGTACAGAATATTGTTTCATTCCAATACAACAGAATCAATAGAAATAAATGATTTCTAAGTTCATGACAGCTGTCTTATAATAAATTGGATGAACGATGGCTTAGAAATACCGTAAGTAAATAAACAATCCATCCTTATACTGCACCTCTGACCACACGCCAGCTTCCCACACTGTCATGCAGTCCTGGCCTTCACAGCGCTGTGTTGAAGTGGGCTTCGGGCCAAGACAGTCTCTCTCTCGGGCTCTGATCAGGGTTCCATTTCTCAGTTGCTGAGTACAGGCTACCTGTCTATTCTGTGTCCCTTTCCCACATGTCCTTGAGCATGAAGTCCACTCAGTCATCATCCACCTAAAGAAAAAAGGGGGGAGGGGGAATCACGAATTGGCATTTTGTTAGATTTTTCAAGCTAAAATAACCTTTAAAATATTTTCTCGTTCTGCTTAATTTTAAAATGCATTCTAATTGAATTTGGATATTCAATTTTTGTAAATACTTGTTGAGCACCACTAATATAGCAGACCTTTAACAGTGAAATGGCAGGTTTTTTTCATATGATTACTTGATGCTAAATGTTTTATACAATACTATTTCTGTCAAACTTAAGCCAAAACATAGTGATATTTCATATGTTGTAGAAATTATTTATTTTCATTATTATAAAATTGCACTTTAAGTCTAAAAATATCCCACACCAACCTATCTTGAAACATTAATGAAATCTGAGTTTTTCAGTAATTTAAACAATTATATGTGTCATGAAAGGATGCATGTCGGTATTTAAGCAATACTTTAAAAATGCAAATAGTATCAGGAGAAATTTACAATTTAGCTTCCCCCCCTTCTTTCTGAAATCTTTCCTTTGAAGCTGATATTTTCATTATTAGGACATAATCTATTAGTGCCAATGGAGATGTTTATGGATGGAAATGCCAATTTCAAAAGTGAGAATTTTTCAGGAAGATGGCTGGAAGAAGAGTTCAAATCTCCCACTTTAATATGATCAATCTCTCTGGCTATCTTCATTAAAAAAAGTGAAATAGAAATTTAAATTTAATATCTTATCCAGGTAGGTTCTATTTTTATATTAACATCTTATGTATACATGGAATAGGAAAGGAAGCTAAGTAAGGTTTGTTGCTTTTACACAGTCTTTCTTAAAACTAGCACAGTTTATATCAGTGGAAAGAAGCAAGTATGTTCTATATTGGAAGAAGTGAAATTCTGGTATCAAATAAAAATTATGGGAGAAACAGGAAAAGAAGACAAGAATAAGATATTTAATCTTCTCCTTGCCTGTTCATGCACCTAAAGCTACTTTTATCTGCTATTTGATTTGATCTATGGAATATAGGTTTCTACTTCTATTATCTTAACTTAGCACCATTCTCAGCATTCTGTTTAATTATTTATTTGCTCATTTTTTCCAAAATCTACAAAGCTACCAATTATAAACATGCCACCATTATCTCTAGTAATGACTCCAATTTAGTATCATGTTAACTATCACTGATTACTATTAGTCTTTTTGTTTCTCCTTATGCAGATACCGGTAATTTGAATTATCTAATTATATTTCTCACAATCTACTTTTTTTTCTTTTGATGAAACAACAGTGGAGAAATTAAAAGCTGAAACTAATTGCTTTAAAAATCTTAATGTATTTATGTTAATTATTGCCGTTATAAATATATACTTTAACTGATTAACTGCATCTTTTTAGAAATCAGATCATTCTTGAAGTTCTAATATACATAACTAGATAGATAATATTGATCAAAGGGAATAATACTTTTTTGTTCCATAAAATTACTGAAAGAAGAGATTAATAGTCAAGATCTGATAATTATGGTTGGAAATTCACATATCACAAGTAGCCCCTCCCCATTTTTGCTTCCTAAGTATCACTTCCTTGCTTAATTCTTTAGACCAAGGCATCCATCATCCATTCAATGTCCCAAATATCCCCAAACTATGAGTTACTTCCCAAGGGACAGCCTCTCATTCCATCTCAGTGTCCTTTATATGAATCTTAATTTTGGATCTCAACCTCACCTAGTATGGCATGGCTGTTCATTGCACTTTCGAATTTGTGGTTCAGGTTTTGTTAAATGTTTGCATTTCTTGTTATCCACAAAACTAATATGCTTATTCAAAATTTTTGTACAGGATACTGTTGTCTTTCTTTCACCTGGTAAAAGGAAAACAAAGTTTGCAGATAGCTTTGATGACAAAAGTTTTACCATTGAATAAAATTATTCAAAATTATTGAAATATTAATAAATAAAATAGCTGTTTATACTAGGAAAAAACTCTAATGCTTTTCAGTATCTTATTTTCACTTGGGGATAAATATCAAATTCCATCCAGAAATTGATGAAATAAATCACTGAGGATTTCATATTTTTATATATAACTTTTAAGATAATTTAAAAAGTATTACATTAAAACTGCAAAAAACAAACAAACCTAGAAACGAAAAAAAAAATCTAGTTTTCTAAACAGTTAGGAAAAACAGCAAGTTTTATGTTAGTCAAAATTATAAACCTAAATGAACACTTTTGCTAAATATTTGTCTGTGGGACAATGTAAAATACTTTATTGAAGAAATCGTTAAAGTTCATATTGTAGATATTAGAAAACCCAGAAAAATTCTAGAACACCACATTCAGTGTGGCAATGGAAATTTTAAAATGTTTTGATAGACTTCAAAATAGTAGTTTGCCAGATGATTGATAGTAGTTACACTGTACTGAAAAAAGCAAAATAATTATGGCAAGACAGCTTTACAGCATTGCGATCACATCAAAACAGAAGCACTGCGATCAGCTGATATTACCTGGGAAGGAAGTGGGTGTTTTATACTCATTGTGCTATCAAACAGAGACATTTCATGTTCTACGTGAATAAACATTTATGAACATACAGTTAAAGGGCCAATTGAAATCTTTTTTCATCTTGCTGGAGTTTTACCAGGACAAAACAAAACAAGTTTGACTTTTTCTATGTTAAAGATATTTGTCTTTATGTTTTACTCCTCATATAAATATTTGAACAATTCTGCTTTTTCACTGCAATTGGGCTGACTTAGTAGCTAGTAGTATTAGTAGTAGTAGTAGTAGTAGTATTTTTAATGATAAAATTAATATAGTGGAAGCAGCATCAAACCTTTAAGTATTACAGTAATACATATGTAGCTATACTACAAATGTATAATCATTACCTCCTCCACATACAGCATTACAATCTTCCCATCCTGAGTGGGTCCACATAAACAGAGGTTCTGATACTTTTGTGCTCTGATTCTCAGTAACTGGATCTAAAGGGATAGTATATTCATAATGTAGCCCATAATTCTGATCTTGAAAAAGCAGGACCTGTAACATATATGTAATTAATATTTGTATGTCTAGATATGACAAAAAAGAAGCAGACATGATAAAAAGGAACATCAGTCCACAGAAAATCATAAAGAAATTCCATAAAATAAATGTCCAGTACTCAAAGTTAAAACTATCTCATGTAGAACAACTAAGAAATTCTGGTCTCTAAATGCTAACTTCCAGCAGGCAAAATAAGACTAGTCTTAATCAATATAAGAGACTTCATTTACAGGGAGGGAGGGAGGGAGGAAAGGAAGGAAAGGAAGGAAGGAAAAAGCTGTCAGTATATCCTGAGAATTCTGCCAGCCATCCAACCATTTGTTGGCTAGAAATTCTGGTACAAATACTGTAATCCTTGACTTACAACCATTCATTTAGTCAGCGTTTGAAGTTACAATGGAACTGGAAAAATTGCCTTATGACCATTTTTCAAACAACTGTTGCAGCATCTCTGGGGTAACATGATCAAAATTTAGATAATTGGCAACTGACATATTTATGATAGTTGTGATCACCTTTTGCAAACTTCTCATAAGCAAAGTCTATGGGGAAGCCAGATTCACTTAACAACTATTTTACTAATTTAATAACTGCAGTGATTCACTTAACTATGGTTAAGTATAGTCATAAAATGGGCCAAAACTCACTTAACCACTGTCTTGCTTAGCAATGGAAATTTTGGGCTCACTTGTGGTTATAAATCAAGGACTACCGGCAATTGTAGGTCTACAATTAGTCTATTCATCAAAACCAGACTTTATTTTTGTCTCCATCATCTATTCATGATTATTCAATATATTTCATGTATGTACACATAAGTACAAATACAAAACTTTCTGAGTGTTTTGATTTGCATTTACTTATAGAAGCTTATTTGCATAGATTGGTTTTTCCACTGAAATGAATTAAGAATTTGATGTTCTGCACTTTCACATATCCATGCTCTGAGCACAACTAGAACTTTCCCATACAGCCTGAATACTAATTGGAATTAGCACTTCCAGAGTTTGAGCACATTTGAGATTATGGAGAAATTAAAGATCCACTATTTTCATAATTGTAAGTAATAGTTTATCATTAGCATATTAATGTATATGCATACATCTCCTTTTCTCCTAGATTTTTTTAGAATACATACATTCTTGTAATCAAGGAGATACTTTTCATAGAGAATATGCGTATCATGATGCCAAATCCTATCTCCAGTCATGAAGAATGTAGGCCTTCCGATACTGATATGAATTATTAATGGCATCATATTATGTTGCAGATTCTCATTAGGAAATAGCTAGCCACTTTCTTGTTATGAACCAATAATGTGTTAGACTAAATGAGTCTCTTGTCCGATCTGGCATCACTAGTTTTGTGTTCTTATGTTATTTTAAATTGGTTACCATACTGCTTGTAAAACAATACATATATTTAGACATAAATATTTCACCTCATAGCTTAGAATACATTTAAATAAATTATCTATGCCACTATACCAATAAATGTAAAGGTGATGTAGTTGGACCTTTGGCAGAAATTTTTTCCCACAGACCTCTCCTAACATAATGGACAGTGGTACCAGCAATGTTGAATGTTCCAGAATGTTCTATCTTCCAATCACTATTAATAGACTGTTTGCTGGCATCTCGAAGTGCTGAGGATATATTAGGAAACAGTAGAAAAGAGAGTGGTTCATGTCTTTTTAATTGAGTATTATGGTAAAAAAGCCAATGAATCAAAATTTTAAAACAATTTAAGAGTAATAAGCATAATAATAAAATTCCAGCAAAAAAACAGCTGTGCTTCAGCAGAATTACAAAAATTGTGCTTTCAGAATTCTTTTAACATTCAATACATATTTCAATATATGAAAAGCCTATTATAATTAATCCACCACTATAATATGGATTCTACAAATTATTAATTGAAAATTATTTACTTTAAAACACAGTGATAGAATATATATGTAACATTATTATGTTACTTTAAATATGATATACCATTGTTCTTATGACTTAAAAATCCTATTGATGGAACTAGTAGAACTGGGTTATGAAAACTGGTTCCAAATTTTCTAGAATTAGAAATCCCATAATCTTACATTCTGGTTTAGAATAGAATAGAATATAGAATAGAATTCTTTATTGGCCAAGTGTGATTGGACACACAAGGAATTTGTCTAAGACTGTTGGGATATGAGGTTCAAACATCTGCTTTCTATTTGCCAACCCAAACTTCCTTCCTTTCCTCCCCTCTCCCTTCCTTCCTTACTCTTTCTCTCTCTCTCTCATACACACAAACACATTGATGAATAACTTGTGGGATCTGAGTGCTTATAAAAAACTAACAATTTATTTTCACTATGTAATCTATTGATTACAATGTCTGCAAATACATAATTTAAGGCAAACTCTTGATTTAAACTTCCTATATAGTTGCATATATTTTGGATATTTGTTTTTTTAATTCTTTAAAATTAATATAAATAAAAAGAGCAATATGTTCAAAATCCATATAAAGTGTGTTGTCTGATTACAATTCTTTTGAGTAATATTCATCATAGTACCTAATAATAATAGTATTCTCTAATAGTAATCTCATAACAGTGCTTTTCCCTCATAATGTTAATACTAATCAAAATTAATCAAAATTAAACAGTAAACAACCCTAATAATAAAATTAATTTTTCTCTTATAATTTTTGAAGTTCTAACTCCTGTTTCTTTTACTTATAGAACAGATCCAATACCACAAAATATTCAGTGTTTTCCTTTTCTTTAATTTCAAATGTTAGTCAGTGGTGGGTTGCTCCTGGTTCGGTCCGGTTCAGTAGAATAGGTAGTGGTGACACTGTGACATCACCGAACCAGTCCCAGACCGAAGCCCCCCCCCGCGCACCTGTACTTACCTGTCCCTGCACGCTGCGCGCGGAGCGCACTTGCGCGCATGAAGCTTTTTTTGCTTTAAAAAGCTTCTGCGCATGCGCAGGAGCACCTGTTTGGCACGCGCGCGAAGCACGCTTGTGTGCTAAATGCACGCTATGCGTGCTCCAACCATGCACAAAGCGCATGCACCTACAGAACCGGTAGCAAAGATAAGTAGAACCCACCCCTGATGTTAGTGTATTCATTTTTGCATGTTCTAAATTTTTTGTTATTATCGTTTCTTCTTTGGGGATCTCCTCGCCCTTCCAATGTTGTGCGAACATGATTCTGGCTGCTGTTAACATATGTATTATTAAGTATGCATTTCTTTTACGGTATTTATCTGGTATGATGCAGATAAATGTTTCTGGTTTTAAATCTATATGTTTCATTATCATTTTTTCTAGCCAGGTGTGCATTTTGGTTCAGTATTTTTTTTGCTTTTGGACATGTCCACCACATGTGGTAATATGAGCCTGGGATTTGGTTTCACTTCCAACACTTAGCAGACATATTCTTAAACATTCTAGCTAATCTTGCTGGGAGGAAGTGCCATCTATAAAACATATTGTATAAGTTTTCTTTATATGCAGTGGACGTTGTCAATTTATAGTTTCTATTCCACAACTTTCACCATTTGTCCAATTCTACAGAATACCCAAAATTTTTAGCCCATGCTATCATAGTCTCTTTTACTTGCTCCTCTTCCATTCTAATAGTCAATAAGTAATTATAGAATTTTTTAACCAGTTTTTCCTCAGGTCCTATTAAGATTTGATCCAATTCTATTGGTTCTTTATAAAAACCATATGTTTTAACATCCTTATAATATCTAGATTGTATCTGTACATGCGGCCACCATGCTAAATTTATCCCTTGGCTATTCAATTCCTGTTTCTTTTTCAGTTCCACCTTCTCATTTACAGTATCTTTGTATTTTACAACTTTTCCCATATCCATCACATTTGGGTATGTTAGTGCCTCCATCGTGGAGAGCCAGACTAGAATTTTCAAATAGTGTTTTTCCTTGATTTTGCTCATACTGAGAGTAGGACATTTCTAATGTAGTGTCCCTGAAAGTATTAATGTAGTTTGTATTTCTCATATCATAGAAAGGCACTCCAGTTGTATATCGTGTCCCTCCAATACAAGTAATTGTCTATGTCTCAGAGTTATTCTTTTAGCCAGGTAAGGGCAGCTGTTTGATAGTATAATTCCCAATTTGGCAACCCAAAATCTCCTTGGTAGTCTTGCATTAATTTCAGCCTAATTCTTGCCTTTCTGCCTTACCATATAAATTTGTTTACCATTCTATTTAATTGCTCAAAATATTTCCTTTCTAGCTATTTTGGGATTGTTTGGAACAATCTCGGTAGGATATTCATTTTGATGGTGGCTATTCTTCCTAACAGTGATAATTGCCTATTTTTCCAGTTTTCCAGATCCAATTTAATTTGCTGTATTAATTTTAAGTAATTGTCTTCTTTTATGGTTATACACCTCGCTGATAGATGTATTCCCAAATATTTTACTTTTTTTACTGTCTGAATGTCTATCTTTTCCATTAAGTCTTTTTTCTCTTCCTTTGTAAGATTATTAGCTATGATTTTAGTTTTCTCTTTATTTATTTTCAATCCTGCAACGTCACTATAGTCTTCTATTTTCTTTATTAGTTTGGGTCCCGTTTCTTGCGCTTCCTCTATGATGAAAACTGGATCATCTGCAAAAGCTTGTAGTTTGTATTTTTCTTATTTTATCTCCATGCCTTTCATTTCTTTTTCTTGGCAGATGTTTCTATTTAATACTTCCAGAGTCAGAATAAATAATAAGGGGGGCATTGGGCACCCTTGTCTTGTGCTTCTTTTAATATTAATATTCTCTGTTATGTCCCCATTCACAAACACTTTTGCAGTCTGTTTGGTGTATATTTCTTTGATCATATTGATAAGTTTTTCTCCAAATTCTATATATTTTAGTTGCATGAATTGCCAGTTTAAATTGTCAAATGCTTTCTGTGCGTCTAGAAATACCAGCACCATTTGTTTTTCCGAATGTGCTTTATAGTATTCCAATGTGTTCAAAATTATTCTCATGTTGTTTTTAATATTCTGGATATTTGTAACTGACTTTTCAAATGAAACCTATCCTGTCTTTGATCTATCCTGACAGAAATAATGCTTTTTGGCTGTTTCCTTTCCACAGCTTAATGAAGCCACATATTTAATGTCAATTTATATAGATTACAAGGAACTATTAGTATTGATTCATAGTCTTTCACTGTTCTTCCTGCAATGTGAATTTTGATGGTTCAGTTTCAGAAATATAGAATCATATAGACTTGAAGTCCTCTAGGTGGCTCTAAAGTGTACTTTCTCATCGAAATTGCATATTTGGCATTAATTATGTGAAAGTGCTTCAGTTCCTTGCCCCTCAAATTCTTCATAAAGTTGTATGTTTGTGTGAATCACCTCTGGCAATCAACTCCCATCCATATTTGTATTGTTTTGTATTATTTCTATAGAAGACAATGGCAAGAACACAATTAAAAATACAATTAAATTATCAAAAAATCATTTTTGCAACTAAAGGACAGCAAAATAAATACAAATAAGTGTGCAATGTTCTGTAATATTTGCAATATTCAATAATGAAGCAGTGCTAACGTGCTTTTCCCTTTTATACTCATAACATTTAGAGTATTATATTTAATAAAATAAAAGTGAAAAGGCCCACACTGGAAAACAATGGAAACCATAGTACCATCAAAATTGTGAATGATTTTTCTACTACAATTGTTAGTGGAGAAACATCCCGTACCCAAGACCAGAACACATTTAAGTAATACATTTATCATGTAAAATTCTGATGTTTTTGAAGGGACACAACTAGCAAATCAGATACTACCTACAGACGTGAGTATGAAAATGTGAGCTTTTCCACAATATGCTATACCATAATTCTATTTCTAGTCATTACCTTAATCTGACTTCTGCTTGTTTAAACCTATCCACAATATGTACTCAATACATAGTACATAATATTGCCTTCCTAATTTATGGCTATTATCTCAAGTAGCACTGTATGCAGCAACAACAAAAAACAACAACAAATGAAGGTAAAATAAGACTTACTGTACCAGAGAAGACAAAGGAACTACCTTCTCCAAACTATGTGATGGAAGCCAAAGCACAGGAAAAGAGAACCTCTACACACCATATGCTTTTTGATGCTTAGATGTATTGCAACTGCCATTCCCAGACAAGAATTCCAGTTGCAACATAGGTCATGCTGAGAAAAATACTCATGTTCTTATGTACTTTAAAAAGTACATAAGAACTAATAACCTTATGTGGAGGTCATGAGTCAGGACAGCCAGATGGTATGCCAATTGCAACTTCCTTTAAATGCCCTTCATTGAGTCATATTTGACCGCGGCAATATATTACATTTAGGCTGTCCTTAAAGCCTAATTGGAAACTGCAGTTGATTCCAAGGGTTGTGGTCCAATGGCTGAAGGGTGACAGCTTGTGTTATACTGTGGGCAACATTTACACTGTGGGAAACCAATAACTTTCTGTGTAAAATTAAAAATGCTGGTTTAAGACTTATGCATGAGTTTTATGGCATGAGTCTTTTCTAACTAGAATCTCCCTGCCCTGTATGCATATATGCTGAGCAAGTATCCTGAAATTCTCACCAACGAGGGGAAAAAGGGTAGAATTTGAAAGCAGTGGCTACCCTATGCTATATAACATGTTATCTCTTCCAGATTAAGATGTCCCCACCCCATTACTATTTGTGATGTAATAATGTTCTATATAACATAGCTACCTGCGCTTGGGGGTATTCTTGTTCTTACCTCCAGTGTTACTGTGTTTCCCCAAAAATAAGACAGGGTCTTATTTTCTTTTGACCTCCCCAAATAAAGGCTTGG
>JANHFM010002195.1:60694-76946 GCA_032468115.1 Grayia smithii
TCTATTCTATTCTATTCTATTCTATTCTATTCTATTCTATTCTATTCTATTCTATTCTATTCTATTCTATTCATGTTCATATATGTTATACTATCAAAGAAGCTGGTCTCTTTTGCAAGTGTTTTAGCAAGGTTACCAAAGATTTAACAGACCTTTATTCAAGGAGAATACAGTAAACCTTTTAAGAGATTTATGATAATTTTCTAAAGCTTAACTAATGATAGAAAAGTATTTCAGGCAAGAATGGGCAACTACACTGAGTCATTACTATAAATTATACCTTGTTCATAAAGATTTAAACTTATTAAATACAGCACTTCAAGAGGTCCTTCAGGCAATGCAAAAACTGAATATTCAGCTCCTAAAGATAAAACCTATAATTATATAAGAATCTCTTCAAAGAATCAAGTAAAAAGGCAGAGACATAAAAATATATAAAAGGGGAATGGGGGTATATAACATATGACAAGAAAATACAGTGTAAGAAAATTGCAAAAGAAAACTTTTCAATGAATTTCTATTGAACTGAACTCAGCTAGTTATTAAGGTTAAATTCTATTTTAATAACAATATTTTTAAATATTTATTTACTCATTTATTTGTTGTATTTATAGCCTGCTCCAATAAGAATAATAAGGATTCTGGGCAGGCCGTAAGTCATTAACTTAACTTAAATTTACAATTTAAGATAAGATTTAAAATAATAATTATACTTTAAAGTAATACTTTTAAATAAATCTCTGTTATTGTCAGTCTTAAACATTCCAGTATCATCTGTCCTACTAACTTAAAATCAGGCCAGGTATAATGCTTTATTGAAAATTTTAAAAGCTTGCATGTGTAAATACATTTCAGCTTAACTAGTAAAAGCTTCAGGTCTATGAGACCTAAGACTGAACTTATGATTATCCAGGCATCATACATATTGTTATTGTTGTTTGTCACACAGTCAGCCAGATGTTCAGATTTAATTTGGCATTTTTGTTTGCATGTTGTATCTTTCCCAAGGACTTGAGATCGGCAGATGTTGTCTGAGGGTATTAAAGATATTGTTTTAGGATGAAAGTTGCCTTTTTCAATTGACTGATAGTGATTTTGTCAATGCTGTTAGTGTTCAAGTGATGCTTATATATACAAGATATAGATTCTCTTAAGGGGAAGGAAAATGATTACAACAATGGTCTTGGTACAGGCAGATGGTGTATAGGAGAGATTGAAAATAAAAGCTCTTTATTGCAAGACATGGCCAAGTAGTGATCAGTTCACAGACTGACGTTTTAAAAAGCAGTTTTAAACAGTTACTTGTAAACCTTTTCTTTATTAGTAAAATAACCTGCCTTTCTGCTGGTTCAAAAAAAAATATTGCAAAGAAACAAAGTATATCCTATATTGGAATATACATTAGTTCTAAACTGAAATAATTCAGCTGCTGAAATTCTTGTAATCCTTTTCACCTCAATACATCATGTTAGGGAAGACTGAGAATTTTTTATGGCAGAATTATTTTTGGTTGAGTTAGCTGCCAAGACTAGCATTTTATGGAACTCTCTCTCCCTTGAGGTGGATTCAGTCCCCAGGTTAACAATCTGCAAGCAAGGTAATATTTTTCAGAAAGCCTTTGGACTGCAGTGGTCCTAGGTGTTCATCCCTCTATAATTAATTTTGGAGTTTAATATTATGTATTTCTATTTTGTATCTTGTTATATGATAACTATATAACTCCTCTAGATAGGAGCAGGTTATAAGCTGTAAATAAATAAATAAATAAATAAATAAATAAATAAATAAATAAATAAATAAATAAATCAAATAAAATAAATAAAGCAAATAAAATAAATAAAGCAAATAAAATAAAGCAAATAATGAAATAATACAGATAGAAAATAGGCAAATAAAAAAGTACTGAAAAATGCACAAACTATATAAAACTAAGATATTCAGAATTCTCATCTGGAATCAGTTAATCAAAGAAAAAAAGTTGCCCCCTCAGGCAAAATAAATGAAAACAGTGACTAACAATCAAATCAGATGTAATGAAATTTCCCCTCCAAAATGATTTTCACCAAATCCATTCAGAGGGGAGAGGGAGGAATTATCCCTCCCTAATCTATTGACAAAAGCAGTTTTGTCTGTAGAAAGATTTCATTGGAACAGAGTGCCTAAAATCTTGGCATGAGCTTCAGAATCACTAATATACAAGTGGAAAAATTGCAATGTACCTGGTGATTAATACCGCTGCATCCACTGGTGACACGTTTTCATTCCAGCTTGTTGACATTTCTAAATGTATGTCATTTTTTTTACCAAATTCTTCATGTTGCCATTTGCAAAAGCTCTCCAGCATTTTTTCACCATGATGTCCAATATACATCTCTGCCTGAAAATTATAATAATTTAAGATAATATCCCTTAAATAAAAATATTTTTTGCAACATAACTTCCAAAAAGGTTTGGAACGAAGTTCCAGAAACAATACTGTTGTATTGCAATCACAACAAAACTATTTTCTTCTCCAGTCTTTTACTATATAGTTTCCTTTAGATGTTTTGGAGTTCTGAGAATTCAGAATTCTGGTAGAAAATTCTAAGAGTCAGAAGACCCAAGAATATCAATATAAAGTTAGGTAAATATAAATCCTACATGTTTAAATTTTCTATTGTTGAAATATTTTGACTTGCTGAGCATATCTTGATCAACACAATCAAACTATTTAGAAGACTGTTTAACCTTAATATATTAGTTCATTAATTTAACCTAAATATATTAATTCTATTTATTTCGTAAACCTAAGAGATTGTTGGGTTATTGTTGAGTGGCATTATGCCCACTCCTATTTACACTACAAAAACAATCCCATGAAGTTGTCTGGCCTAAAATAGAGTAATTGACCTCGAAGTTGCTCATCTAACATCTTGCTTAAGGAAGGAACAGAACTGATTGTCCCCTGGTTTTTAGTCAAGTAGCTTAACCACTATATCAAATTGGCTTTTATCCCAAACATGCTTTTTGAAGAGGCAACTGGACTTTCTGGTTTTTCTTTGAAGATGTTTCACTTCTCATCCAAGAAGCTTTTTCAGCTCTGACTGGATGGTGGGGAATGGAAGGATTTATAGATTCCCCACCATCCAGTCAGAGCTGAAGACGTTTCTTGGATGAAAAGTGAAATGTATTTAAAGAAAAACCAGAAAGTCCAGTTGCCTCTGGAAAAAGCACCTTTGGGACAACCATGAGCTGGATGACTAAAGAATCCCCATAGACAATTGGTTTTTATATTGTTATATTTTATAAAATAGATTTAAGTGTATTTGTTCAAAGTTCAAAAGAATTTGTGTTTGTTTCAGCAGACAAGCAAATAATAATATTACCTATTTATGTAATACTGAGGATGCCTATCCAAACGAAGGTGTCATGTCATAATAGAATGCTCAAATACATTTAAAATGGAATAGTCCTTCCATTTAGTATTATAAAAATAAAAAAACAGTTGAACATATTTAAACATTAGATTGCTGTGACTGGGGCATTTTGAACAGTTGAAAGAATCGAAAGTTCGCAATCAAACCTCTTTCTCTGCATTTACTTTGTTCAATCTAGCTGCAATAAATCTCGTCAGAGCTTTCATTCAAATCATTTCTAATTTTTATACTTAGCAACTAGTGACAGGGTCACAATCCAGCTTCAGGATGCTATCACCTGAAAAGGTGGCCTGCAAAGCATCAAGATAAACTTCAGGGAAGGAGCATATTTTCTCCTTATGCAAACAACCTTTTCTACCCTCCCCCACCTATGCCATGTCTGCATGGTCAAACAGTGGAATTAGTCTTAGACTTAACCCTCTCTTGTACAAAGTTTCCCTAGAGAGAAAATAAAAAGGAAGCCCCCCAAAAATAAAGGAAGCCCACATCCCTGGAAAAAAAAGTTATTAAAAATATACAAAATACATTGTTCACCTTCCTTAAATCACACTTTGGAACTTTCAAGTAAATCATAACAGACTAAACCTGCAGGGTCCCAAGAAAGAAGGTACTATTTATGGAGCATTAGCTAAATTGGATGGGTTTTGTACAGCTGTAACTGATATATTATTCCGTCAATGAGAACAGGGGGAAAAAAGGTAACTCAAAATGAGAATTGACTGGTTTAAATTATTGTATATGAAAGATGGGTCAAACAGAGATGTAAAGGTTACTGTTCAACACCGATATTGTATCAGGTACTGGGAAATGCAGCCATGCTATGAAATTTCCCGCCTTTTGAACCTCTCTCAAATTGCAAAAGGCAAAGCAGTGTTTTTATTCTTTAAGAAAGGTCAGCAATCTATGATTTTCCCTTTGGTTTCACTTTAGGCCACTGACAACTGCAGGTTCTTCTATCAATGTTTGCCTTTTTAATGTACATGGAAGAGATAAATGCAGCACTTTCTTACTGGAGTATCATGAAGCAGAACAAGTTTGGTCACCCGAAGGTTCATTTGAACTCCAAGGCTCTTGTGTTGGAAAAGATTAAATACCTGAAAACAAAAGAAACACAGTAATGTAAAAATTAATAATATGACAAATCCCAGATTGTTTGAGGCATCTTCTTAAAATTCTGTGGAATACTGTTTTCAATGTTTCCCCAAATAATTACAACATGACAATATATTCAGGACACAGAGGATTCTACAAAAAACATGTATAGTTTATATTTGTAATATTTTCTTCATAGACTCAGTCTGTTGGCAGTGAGACATTAGCATCACCAGCACCTCAGTTCAGTTTCATTATATTCTTATCAAACAATACATAGAATTTTATATTTTATAATAGTAGAACAAGATACTGAATTCAATTTTTTTCTCGATATACATGGCAATAATAATGAGTCTGGATAGTAGGAGAAAAAAACTGGCTATTTTTTTATGATCTATACATTCCAAACTAATGGTGGACTTTACAAGATGATGACTTTGTGCTGGATCTTGTCTTAGAGTCAATGTAAAAGTACTAGCTACGATTTCTCCTCTTTTCTAATCCTACTAGCTAGAAGTGGGTGTCACATACTTACAACCAGTTTGCCCAGAACCGAAAATGTGAGCATGCAAGCAGCATTGAAAAAACTGGGATTATATAGGACAGAATAGCGCCAGGGCAGGTGGCCGTGCCCAACCGCTGGTCAGAACTACCAGTTCACCCGAACCGGTCTGAACCAGCAGCAGCCCACTTCTGCTACTTGCTGATTATTAGGTTATATTCTCTATTTTAAGCAAGTTTTTGCTGAAAAGATCTATATTTTCTTACCATATTTAAAATAGTTAAAATAAATCTTCTAGCAGCATCTGCTCCATGATAGGAAACCATTGTTGGATCTACAATCACTACAGTCTCCACGTTATATTCTTGAGGTAATTTATAAGAATATCTCTTTCTTCGTCCATTTTCTGTGCCTTTTTGACCCCTGACTCTTCTTTTGTCTGCGATAGAAACAATAGAATTAGTAGCTGAAATAGTGGAATAAAACCCTGTTAGAGTTTGCAGCAATCCAACCAGCACACAAGTATTCAGCAAGATTCATTTATAAAAGAAACTTCTTTATATAGAATACCATACAGCAGAAGCCAGAACCAGAACTCAGAATCCAGAAATACAGAATCAATAATCACAGAAGATAGATATATATATACAGAGGAGCAATAATGCAAGGACAGACCAACTCTTTTATATATAACAGTCAAGCTAAGCCACACCCAGACTCAAAACTGTTTGAGTCACCAAACAATCCCCATTGGCTGACCTGTTGCCATGTCTATTCCAATTCATGACCCTCTTATACACTGACAAACCCAAGGAGGGCCAAGTTTAAAATTACATTTAAGCATGGAACATTGTATCATTTTAAATCAGGGATGTCAAACTCAATTTCATTGAGGACCACATCAGGGTTGTGTTTGACCTTGGGGGACCAGGGTGGGCATGGCCGGGATGGGTATGGCCAGCTCAATGTCACTTGTGTCAGGGGCACCTGTCAAAGCCCAAGCGCTCTGCCAGAGAAAACAGGCTCCGAGCTCAGTTTTTGGCTGCGATGACCTCCTACAACTCTCCACCAGAAAAAATGGAGCTAGGGAGGGCCACATGTAGCCGGACCAGGGCCGGTCCTTCACTATCTCCAGGGCAGCTCCACGGGCCAGATCTAAGCACCCCGTGAGCTGGAACCAGCCCCCAGGCCTTCAGTTTAACACCTCTGTTTTAAATTATTATAGCTCAGAACCAAGCTTTCTCAAATAAAATATTTTTAAAATGGAGCAACTTTGAATTCCAAACAAAAAGTGTAGTACAGAGCCAATTACTAATTTATTATTTAGTAACAACTCCTTTAGATTTTAGACCAGAGGTTTTCTCAAACTTTGCTGGTAATGGTACGAATGACAACACAAATGTAAGTGGTAGAGTATTTGTTCTATTAAAATCGTGGCACAACATTGTTTGGTTGTCTTACATCTTCAGTTAACTTTAATTCCCAGTAAAATAAGTTTTATCCTTTGTTTATAAATGGAGGCAAATCAGAGGTGGTATTCAGCAGGTTCTGACCAGTTCTGGAGAACGGGTAGCAAAATTTTTGAATAGTTCAGAGAACCGGTAAATACCACCTCTGACTGGCCCTGCCCCCATCTATTCTCTCCCTCCTGAGTCCCAGCTGATTGGGAGGAAATGGCGATTTTGCAGTAATCTTCCCCTGGAGTGGGGAGGGAATGGAGATTTTACAGTATCCTTCTCCTGGAGTAGGGTGGGAATGGAGATTTTACAGTATCCTTCCCCTGCCACCAAGCCAAGCCACACCCACCAAGCCATGCCCACAGAACCGATAGTAAAAAAAAATTGAATCCCACCACTGAGGCAAATGATGTAGTGTAGTGGGAAATCTCAGTAACTCTACTTGAATATGTTAATAAAACAGATCCAAATAACCATTACTGAAATAAATGAAGATTTGTTTAACTTTCTACCAGTAGACCAGAATTCTCAGCTGGTACTTATCAAATACTCCCAGAATTAATGGTAAATATGCTTATTTGCAGTCTTGAAAGTTGAAGTCCATCACTTAGGAAAGGCACCAAGCTGGAGAAGACTGATTTTAGGAGAAGGTAATAGGAAACTCCTGTAAAAGGCATCAGGCAAACAGAACAGTGAGAGATGAAGATTTATATAAAGTACATATTAAGTTAAATATATATTAATAGAAATTACATTACCAGAAAAAACACCACAGTATTGACTATGAGAGGTGGATTTTTCAGAGGGTCTTTCACGTATGGATCTTTTACGTCTGCATACCCGATGCGCTTGACCTATCACAGCCAAACTATGATTGAACGGCTCAATAAATATAAAGTCGTCGTTCATCTGCAAAAAACCAATCTGCAGAAAAAACAAAAACAACAGATTAACAAGATTTCATCATGCTATATAGAAAATAAAATATTTAAAATTATGTTTTAAGAATTGTAGCTATACTCTACCAAATGACACTATGTTGTGATTGTTCTGTTTTATGAGCTGATCCAGCAAAATCAGGTGCCATAACTTTTAGGAAAATATGAAAATATTAACTCCTTCATTTCAAAACACTAAAGTGCTTCACTTCTTTTCAAGAAATGTGTTATGTGTTAAATGTGTTTAATGTTTTGAAAAAGAAATCAATTAAGAAAGCAGCCCAACGTTCTTCTAAAGAGTAACACACCTCAAATTTCTGGATTAGGTTATGATTAGATTAGATGCCCATAGCTATACACACACACATAGATACACAGAGGGAGAGAGAGAAAGAACCTTCTTCAAATGATATTTTCCATATAGAAATAATCTATATATGAGGAAAATCAGTGCAAGCAAATTTCTGTAAACCTTAATTACATTTAATTTGTTTATATGGGATTCTGAACTTGAAAATTCCTCTACTGATGGTAAGAGTACTAACACCACAGTTTGTAATATGAAACGGTTGTTGGTCTTACCTAAATGACGTTTCTCTGGAAGAGGTGGCATCGGCCAGACATGGGTGGCTACAGTCAGATCTGCGTAGTGACTGAGACAGAGTTTTTTGGTCACGCCCCTTACTCATTCCCCTCAGGCCCAGTTTTGGCGAAGACAGAGCTTGAAGAAAACAGCCAGTATCTGGAAGAAAAAACTCTGTGAAAGGAGAGGAAGGACCTCACGAGAAGGGCAGGGCTGGCCAATGCCACCTCTTCTAGAGAAACATCATTTAGGTAAGACCAACGACCGTTCTCCTGTAAGATGGTAGCATCGGCCAGACATGGGACATACCAAAGTTTGGAAGTCCTAAGAGTGGGGAGCTGAAGGGCCTGGATTGACCCCAGCTTGGTGAACCTGTTGAAGGACCTTCCGACCAAAGGATGCCTCCGCAGAAGCGAAGACGTCCACCTTATAATGGCGAATGAAGGGGGAAGGAGAGGTCCAAGTAGCCACCCGGCAGACTTCCTCAAGGAAGGCCTGCGTAGCCCAGGCCACAGAGGTCGCCGCACTCCTGGTAGAGTGGGCAGTGATGCACCGGGACGCATGCAATGCCTGAGCCTGATATGCTGAGGCGATGCATGCCCGAATCCAACAACCTATGTTCGAAGAGGAGACCTTGGAGCCAAGGGATATAGGTTGAAAGGAGACGAAGAGTGCTTCTGATCTCCTGGTAGGGGCAGTGTGTTTGATATAAAACTTAAGAGCCCATCGCACATCGAGCGTATGCCACTTCCGTTCCAGGTCATGGGAAGGCCGTGGACAAAAATTGGGCAGGACCAACTCCTGGGCTCAGTGGAAGAAGGAATTGACCTTCGGGAGAAATGACGGGTCAAGGCAGAGGACCACCTTATCAGGGAAGAAAATACAAAGGTCCTCCCTAACAGAGAGTGCCACCATTTCAGAAATGTGGCGGGCAGACGTAATAGCCACCAAAAAGGCAACCTTGATGGTAAAGTGCCGGAGACTGGCTGTCCGGAGTGGCTCGAATGGAGCTTCCGTGAGGGTCCTAAGAACCCTAGGTAAGTCCCAGGTTGGGTATCTGTGGATGGGAGGCGGCCACAGGTTACAGGTGCCCCAGAGGAACAGCCAGATGTTTGGGTGGCAGGTGAGGGGATCCCCCATATTACTTTTCCAGATGGTGGAAATGGCTGCAACATGTCCCCAGATGGTGCTATAAGCCAAACCACGGTCCAGGCCATCCTGCAAGAATTCCAGTATCTGTGGAAGAGAAGCTGACAGGGGGTTAGTATGCCACGCAGCACACCATTTGGAAAAGGATGCCCAGGTCGCATCATAGATGCAGATTGTGGATGGTCTCCTGGCTGCCTGGGGGATGTGAATGACTTTGTCTAAATAGTCTTCCTCTTTCAGAAAGGCCCCGTCAAGTGGCAGGCGGTTAGTCTGAGCCACTGGGGCTCCGGATGGAACAGAGACCCCTGGTGAAGGGAGGTCCTCTCTGAGGAGAGTCTCCAAGGCGCGGAGATGGAGAGGCCGATGAGATCCACAAACCAGGGCCAACGTGGCCAATGAGGGGCGATGAGAATCAGTTCCGTCCTCTCTACTAGGAGCTTCTGAACCACTGCTGGTATCAGGGGCAGCAGGGGGAAGGCCGGGAGGCCAGGCACAGTGGAGCTCATTGGTCCCTGCCGCTCCTGGTGATGGGAACCTGGTGTAGAAGTGCAGAAGCTGAGCATTGCGGGCTGATGCAAACAGGTTTGCTGTCAGATGCCCGAACCTGAGGCAGATTTGGCAAAGATGTCTGGGTGGAGTTGCCATTCGGCATTGTCCACAATCTTGCAGCTGAGGAAATCTGCTTGAAGATTGGAGGACCCCGCAATGTGCTCCACCCGAAGGGAGAGGAGGTTGGCCTCGGCCCACTGTCCCAGACGAAAGGTTTCCTCCATGAGGCGCATAGAGCGGGTCCCCCCTGGCGGTTGACGTGGGCCTTTGTGGCAACATTGTCTGTCAAGATGAGCACATGGTGGCCCTGCAGAAATTCCTGAAAGTGGTGGAGTGCCAGCTGAATTGCCTTCAGCTCCAGCCAGTTGATTGGGTGGAGAAGGTCCTGAGGAGACCAACGGCCTTGGGCGACCCGGGAGCTGAAATGGGCTCCCCATCCAAACAGACTGGGATCTGTCGTGAGGATGAGCTTCTGTGGGTCCCTGAAGGAGCACCCCTTGTCCAGGGCATCTGAAGTCCTGAAGAGATTGTCTGACTGACAGAGGGACTCTGACAGATTATAGGGAGTGAACCGTGTGCGCCCGCTGGAACGGCAGAAGAAACCACTGGAGTTGGTGAGTGTGAAGCCTGGCCCAGGGCACGATTTGAATACACAAAACCAACTTGCCCAGGAATCTGGACAGGGTCACCAGTGTTACAGTGAGGTCCTTTAGAATCCGAGAAGTCAGATCCCTGATGTTGGCTCTCCGTTCCAGGGACAGGAAGACAACTCCCTGCTGTGAATCGATGATTGCGTCTAGGTGGACGATCGTAGTAACCAGTGTGAGATGACTTTTGTTGTAATTTATGCAGAAGCCATGGTTCTGGAGAGTTTGTAGTCAAATTTAGGCTGCATTGTGTCATGTCAAGGGACGATGTCTGGACGAGTATGTCGTTGAGGTACGCCTGCAGGCGCACTGGTGTTTGCCATAGATGGGCCGCTAAGACAGCAGAATCTTGGTGAAGCACCGGGGTGCCGAGGCTAGCTCAAACGGCAGAGCCCGGTACTGTAGGTGTCTGCCCGCATAACAGAACCTAAGGTATTTTCAATGGGCCAGCCAGATAGGAATGTGGAGGTAAGCCTCCATGAGATCAATGGAGACTAGAAAATCCCCTGACCTTATCCCTTGCAGAATCGAAGAAAGGGAACACATTTTGAATCGTCGATAGACGAGGTGAGAATTGAGACTCCTTAAGTTGAGAATCACCCTCCAGCCCCCTGACCACTTCGGTACTACAAATAAGATGGAATAAAAACCCTTTCTCCTTTGCATCTGCGGAACGACCTCTACAGCTTGTATACTGAGGAGGTGCTGAATTGCTTGTTCCGTGAGCGAGCGTCTGATTGAATTGTGGGAGACTGGGCATTGCACAAAGTGGTTCGGGGGGGGGAATTCAGTTTGAGAGAAATTCCAGGGGAAGGCCGAATTTGACTGAATTGAGGACCCACATGTCTGATGTTATGTGGAACCACCTGTCTGCGAATAGGGATAGGGATAGCTGGCCCCCAATGGGAGAAGTGTCATTTCCGACCATGGGTCTGGTGGAAACCAGAGCTGCGGAAAGGGCGCTTGGATTGGGCAGGTTGTCGGGTTCTGTCCCGAAAGAACTATCTGTCCTGTGGACAGTTCTGAGATTGAGAGAGATATGGTTGGGATGGTCCTCCTTGTGAGTAGGCATGAAAGGAGTGACAACGGTAAGGTGGGGTGGTCCATCTATCGGCCCATCTGGTGGCTGAGGGCAAAAGCTTCCTTTTGTCCCAGGTTTCAATAAGAATTGGGTCTAAAGCCTCCCCAAATAGCTTAGTGCCATTTTGCCGCTGCCAAACGCCATTTTGCCCTGAGATCGGCTGGCCATTGGCGCAGCCACAAAAGCCTCCTCAAAGAGACAGAAGAGGCCAATGCTCTAGAGGCATATTAATGGCATTTAATGTCGCATCGGCGGGGAATTGGCTGGCAGTGATGAGTTTGTTGACATCCTGGTGCAGACATGTCTCCGATGCAGGAATGTGGGATTGCAACTGCTGTAACCATAAAAGAGAGGTCCAATTGAAAAATGAGGCTGATGAAACTGCCTGGATAGCCCAGGCTGCAGCCTGGTCACCTTCCTTGAAAAGGAGATCAAACTTCCTATCCTCCGGGCAAAGACCTTCAGACGTGTCTCCCTTGAGGCAAGGCGAAGAGGTGGAAAGGGCCAATACAGGACTGTCCAAAGGTGGTACCTGCAAGAGCTGAGAAAATTTAGGTGCAGCTGCATAAAACTTTCTGTCAAGTCCACTAGGGGCAGGAGTAGCAGCCCGGGCTGCCCAATGCTTTTGAACAACATCAATGAATAGCTGCGGGGGACAGCTTTGTTGCAGGCTCAGAGAACAGACTCCTGCTATGTCCCGGTTCAGGACCCCCTGAAGCAACGGGAGTCTGATCCTCCTTGAGGGATGCAGTGGTTCGTGCCTCGTAAGGACTTGAACTGGGGGGGGGGAAGCCCCGTAAAGGCAGGCGTATCTGGGTGGGAGGCTTCATCCTTTGAAAGGTCAGAGTGAGCCTCTGCCTGCAAGTCAAACTCCCCACTGGCCCTGGAACAAGTTGGGGAGTACTGTTGATAGTCTGTAAGACTAGCAGATGGTGATGCACATCCAGAAATTTGGCCTGATGCTATGGAATCAGAGCGGGGCCGTGGAAGGACGGATGTCAGCCTTCTGGCTATGGCCTGGTCAATGAGGATCTGGAGACCTTCAGGAAGGTCCTTGAAAGGATCCGAAGATCTGCCTGCAGGAGCTTGGTCAGCGGGTGGATTGGGCAGGGCAGCCACCATGACAAGACTGGTGTCAGGTGCTGGAGTTGACTGGCAATTGAAAGGGTCCACTGTTGACAGCCTGAGTGGAAATGCCTTAAGCCCCAACATCTGCTGAAATTTCTCCTGCACCTTCCGGTGACCATGACTGAGACACAGGAGACTGAGGCTGTACTTGCATAGGACTGATAAGGCCTGCATGGCTGCTGGCCATGGATAAGGCCTGCTGGGAGATAGCATGGGAAAGCCTTTTGCCTATGCTCCAGATCTTTCAATTCTGCTTTTTGACTGCTGCTGCTCCTGTTGGATTTACAGGAAGCCTTTCACCCTGCCTTAGAGCTTCCAGCTGCCAGACTGTTTGAGGCTTGATCTGCCACGGCGGGGACAAGTACTCACAGTTCAGATGGAGGCTTAGATGTAGAGGCCTCGATGCCCACGCACATTGCAGATGGCGGCTGTGCTGGTGAATACCAGGCTAGCCAGCTCAAACTGCAGGGAAGGCTTGCATGGGAGGGGCGGCTTGCCTAGGCCAGGCCTAGGGATTGCCAGCGCCCAGCCGATGGGTCAGCTAGGCTAGACCTGTGGCCAAAAGGAGGGTGCCCGCCACTGCTGAGAGGCTCCACAGGCGCTGGGTGAACCCAGGTGCTGGCCTCTGGCGCCACTGGCCAAATCAGGTCCTGGGCGCAGGCTCCACTGGTGTGCTGGGCAGGGATCGGACCCAGTTCGTTGTTGGGCAGGATCGAGTCCAGACTTCCATTGCCGCTGGGACAGATCAGGCCCAGGCGTCCCTTGTTGCTGGGCAGGATCGGGCCCAGGCTCTGCTGGTTGCTGGGCCGGATTGGCCTCAGGCGATGTTGGTGGGCACGGAGAAAACCCTCCGGAGGCCCAGTCGCCGTTGGTGGTGGAGCGGGAAGGCCAAAAAAACCGCCTGAAAATGCTGCGGCTCTTCAAAGGGTCATACTACAACTGATTGCTGTAGGTGGCGGCAGCGGCAGCAGCGGCAGTTGAAAATGGCGCGAAGACTGAGCAGAGCCCAAGCTTTGTGCTGCCGCAATCATTGGTGGCAAAGGAGCCTGGCTTCGTTGGTGGCTAGGGTGCCAGGGAGCCCAGCTTCGTTGGTGGTAAGGAGCTGGGGCTCTGGAGTTGGGCTGTGGCAAAGTTGCTGCAAGCCACAAGGCTCGCAAGGAAGCAGAGACTTCCTTGCAGCCAGTAGACCAGGACACCCAGAAAAACTTTAAAGTAAATCTACGGCTCTTTGACAGCCAGTAGATCAGGGCGTCCTGAAAATCCAAAAATCTTAAAAAACCGAAAAGCTCACAGTAAGATGTGAAATCGAACAGAAATGGACTGCTAAGAGCCAGATCTGCTAAATGTTGCTCTCAGGCTGTCTGAGATGAAACTGGGCCTGAGAGGAACAAGTAAGGGGCATGACCAAAAAACTCTGTCTCAGTCACTAGGCAGATCTGACTGTAGCAACCCATGTCTGACCAATACCACCATCTTACAGGAGAATATCTTGCTTTCGAGAGTCCTATACAAATTGTGACTTGGAAAGAAATGGCTGGAAAGAAATGGCTGATAGTGGACTAGTAAGTTTTTTATCTAAATGTGATGTATAGCCATCCAGGAAACCTGGCCAACTGAAGAGGACAAATTAGAACAACTTCTGGGCTTTCAGGAATGGGCTTCCCCCACCTGAAAAATGAAGAATAACGGGTGATCCTCTAATGTAGTGGTGGCTAATCTTTTTGGCACTGAGTACAGAAACTGGAGTGCGTATGCCGGAGCACCTGAACCTGGAAGAGAGTAGCTGGCCAGTGCGCATGTGCACAACGGAACCCGGAAGAGCGCAGCTGGCCGGGGCGCATGCACGCACTGGAACCAGGAAGAGACCAGCAGGCTGGCGCACATGCACGTGATGGAACCCAGGAGAGAGCAGCTGGCTGGTGCTCATGCGTGATAGAACCCGGAAGAGCAGTTGGCGACAGTGCATGTGCCAGAGAGGGCTCTGCATGCCACCTCTGACACACGGGCCATAGGTTCGCCATCATGGTCCTAGTGGATTATGGATTTTCGTATTTTTTAGAAGTGAAATTTAGATATGAGGAGTTTGAATTAATATTGGTAAATGTGTACATTCCTCCAAACACATTCCTGTATTATAACTGACTATTGAACATGTTTAGTGGGCATATTAGTTCGGGGTGTCAAACTCAGATAGCCTGCCGGCCAGATGTGTCAGACACTGGCCACGTCCACCCCCATTTTAGCATAGGGGGGAAAAGTTGCAATACATCATGTGACGACGTGATGATGTGGGTTTGACACTCCTGTACTAGATTATATATCCATACTGTATCCTCAATCCATAATTATATTTCTTGGAGATTTTAATGCTGAATGAGGTCCATCTTTGCATGAGTTTGCTGAAAAGAAAGGATTCCCAAAGGAAGGTCTTGATAAGCATCCACAGTGGCTTTCTAGAGACAACAAACGCAATACTGCCGGCCTGGTCCTAGTCTCTTTAATTTTCAAAGGTCAAATCTTGGGAGGTAAGGATTACTAGATGTACCCTTACACATACCACTCATCCCATTCAAATAGTGTGCTAGATCTCTTCTGTGCATCAAGAGATAAAATTGACCTTTTTTCAGAGGTCATTTAGTTACATTTAGGTGATGAAAGTGATCATCCTGCCTGTGAGAGTGACATTACGAGGTTGCTCAGATTTAAGATCATATAATACTGCCGTCAGATGCTCACTAAAAACTTTAGAGGTGATCCAAAATAAAAGGTTAATTTGGGCTAAAGTTAATACAAAGGCAATATCAAACAGTCTTAAAACAGAGAATGCTGCTAACTGGGCTAGAACAATCCAGTCATCTACTACAAACTGGCTGTCAACCTCCAAAGCATTCTTTAATATCTGCAATATGCTGAAGAAACATTTAATAACTAAACTTCCTGCCAAAAGATTTTGAGCAGGTAGATCTTGCTGGTTTGATTTTGAATGTCTAATTGTTGAAAAAGAAAAGACTCGCTCAGAGGAGTTCAACTGCCCAGCTGAGATCCTCATAAAATTAAAGAAAAAACTTTTGCCATTTTAATTTGGTCAGAACAAGCTGGCTGCTAAAAGTCATAAATCAGTAATATTCTGGCACTCTGTAGCAGGAGTCCTAAAAGAGATTGATATACCAATCTCTGCTGAGGACTGGGAGAACTACTACCAATGTTTGTTTCCTTCCACAGAATCTGTAGAGAAACCTCTTTAAGCAGTGATTTATCATTCCCTGAAACTCCTCCCCCTTGGCCACCAGTCTGGGTAAAAGTGATACAATCCATCATTAAAAGTCTAAAGAGTAATAAAGCCCAGGTGAGGATTTTCTACCAGCAGAATTATTTAAGAAATTCCCCGATTGGCAGGGTCCAATACTGGCAGGTCTTTCTACACATATAAATAACACCTGCCATTTTCCAGCTGGGTGGAAGATGGCAATAGTTGTCCCCATATACAAAAAAGGGAATAAAAAGGATCCTAGTAATTATAGGCCCATCAGTCTGATTGACACTTTAAGAAAAATATATGCTAAGTTCCTTTTGAATAGAATTGAAACCTGGGTAGACGAAAATCATATTCTTGTAGAAGAACAAGCAGTTTTTAGATCAGAGGTTTCCAACCTTGGCAACTTTAAGACTTGTGGACTTCAACTTCCAGAATTCCTTAGCCAGCCATT
>JANHFM010002195.1:77046-91147 GCA_032468115.1 Grayia smithii
TTGAGCCGGTGAGATTTGATCTGCTGAACTGCAGCTAGCAGTCAGCTGAAGTAGCCTGCAGTACTGCACTCTAACCATTGCGCGCACCTCGGCGCAGTGAGGGGTTCTTGGTCTTCTCTGAGCTTTGTTGTTTTCTTGCGGATGTTTCATTACCCAACTACGTAACCTAATCAGAACTAGAAGGGAGAGGGGTTTGTGGAGAGGAGGAGAAGGACTTTTGGGGTCCTTGGTGCTCACTGAGCTTGGTTGTTTTCCTGAAGACATTTCATTACCAAACTAGGTAACATCAACAGTGTTACTAGGAGTGATTATGTTATCCAGTTTGCATAGCAAAACGTATGCAAGAAAATAACCAAGCTCAGAGAGCACCAAGGAACCCTGATCTGAACTCTCTTGAAGGCCCTCTACACAGGAGAGAAAATCCAAATGCTGATCACATAACCCTGAGACACTAAACCATAGTAAATACATGCTGGTTGCCATCCTCCTAAATTAGAAACATGTGACCATGAGGATCCTGTGGCAGTCCTCAGTGTAAGGAACCAGTCATACGTCATTTGATTCAACTCCATTGTAACTTGGAACTGTCACTAAATAAATAAATAAATAATTTATTTAAATAAATAAATCCAGGGTTATCTGTGTATAATAATAAACATTATAGGTCTCTGAGAATTATACTCATACATGGTTTCCTTCCATCATGTGGTCCATGTTGACATTGAGTTGTAACTTACAGTTCCTTCAAGCAACTACCTTTCTGCCACAAGGAAGCAATGGATGGAAACTAATCAAGGAGAGAAGCAACCTAGAACTAAGGAGAAATTTCCTGACGGTGAGAACAATTAACCAGTGGAATGAGTTGCTTCCAGAAGTTGTGGATGCTCCAATACTGGAAGTTTTTAAGAAGAGATTGGATAACCATTTGTCTGAAATGGTATAGGGCAGGGGTTTGCAATCGGTGGCTCCGAAGCCGCATGCGGCTCTTTGGGCCCTTTGATGTGGCTCCCTGTCCCATCAATTGTTGGCTCTGCCCCTCGCCCCTCTTATTTCTTTTTTGGACTCCAGCCCAAAGTGGCAGGAAGCGAAGGCTGCCTTACACGCAAATGTGGCACAAAGGCAGGTACAAGGCCGCTTCACTCCTGCACTCTCCTCCCCCCTCCTCTTGTGACCCTCTGGCCAGATGTGGCTGAGCCGGGAGTGTGCGCACGTGCGGGGAGACCCTCCTCAAGTGAGCACCAAAGTGGGGTTATGAGAGGAGGGTGGTTCATGAGGGGAAGACGATGGTCGCTGAAGGGAGTGGCGAGAGAGAGACACACATACATACAGAGAGGGGGGGAGAGAGAGACATAGAGGCACACACAGAGCGACACACAGAGGGGGTGAGAAAGAGATATAGAGAGACACATACAGAGTGATACATAGAGAGGGGATGAGAGAGGGAGAAGAGAGAGAGATATACAGAGGGAAAGAGATACGGGGGAGAGGGGAAGATAGAGAGAGGGACAGAGGGACAGAGATACAGAAAGAGGCGGGGAGAGAGGGGGAGATGGGGAGAGAGACGTAGAGAATGGTTTTGTGGCTGGATAGGCGTGGGTAAGGAGTCATGTGACTGGGTGGGAGTGAGTGACATTGAGTTAGCCATGCCCACGCAGGTTTTGTGGCTCCCGGTGTGGTTTTTATCTGTGGGAAACGGGTCCAAGTGGCTCTTTGAATATTTAAGGTTGCCGACCCCTGGTATAGGGTTTCCTGCCTAAGCAGGGGGTTGGATTAGAAGACCTCCAAGGTTCCTTCCAACTCTGCTATTCTATTCTATTCTAAAGAGAAGGGGATCAACCTATTTTCCAAAGCACCGGAAGGCAAGACAAGGAACAATGGATGGAAACTCATCAAGGAGAGTAGCAACCTGGAACTAAGGAGACATTACCTGACAATGAGAATAATTAATCAGTGGAATGACTTGCCTCCAGAAGTTGTTGTTGCTCCATCATTGGAGGTCTTTAGAAGATACTGGACACCCGTTTGTCTGAAATGGTCTAGGCTAGGGTCTCCTGCTTGAGCAGGCAGTTGGACTAGAAAACCTCCAAGGTCCCTTCCAACTGTTTTTTTGTTCTCTTCTGTTTTGTCAACTCGCAAAGCAACCCTGGCCTGCTCTTGAATTGCCATAGGCAAGGAGGATGGGAAAACTGTAAAGCACCATGGCAGCCGAAAACAAAAGCACATTCCAGATATATGTCTCTCAAGGCTGTCTCCCAGGGTTACCTAAAGCGGCCAGAGGGGAGTGAACTCTACAACCTGCAAAATTGCTCCGTTGGCGAATGTGACTGATGACACACCCAGAGGGGAGTGGGGAAACAGGGTCAATCGTGGGTCATAAATTACGTGGGGTCAGAGTTGGCTTCACTTGGAACGTACTGACATGAAGCTCCTAATAAATAGCTGGATTTCTTTTGAAGACACTTGACTCGAGGCTCATGATTGAATTAGGGCATCCATCGGAACCCTTATCATTCTGTTTTGTTCTGTTCTGTTCGGTGGACGTTGCAGGAATCACTGCATCATTTGACTGCTTGTTGGAGACCGACACCATTTTTATTTATTTTCTTTCTTCTGTCCAACACATCAAACTGTAAACGTTGTGCTTCAAAGACTTTCCGAAAGGGCTCAGGCTCTCAAATCGATGTTCCGCTGGGGAAATAGGGGAAGTTTTTCAAGCAACGTTTGGGCTGGTTAGTTCTGTTTGATAGGAGAATTTGAGAATCTTGATTTCAGATGTAACATCTCCTCGTGTGAAACAGCAGGTGGAATACCTTTCATCTCTTTCTCTTCCCCCCACCCCCACTACTTTCATGTCCATGGTTGAAACAGACAGGTCTTCAAAAGGGAAGGACTGAAATGATTGTTCCCCACCCCATCCCCAGTTTTTCCCCTCTTTTGTGTGTGCGTGTGTGTGTTTTCAGGATGGCTCTTAAGGCCTCCCAGTTCAAAGTGAAACCTCTGCACACAAGTGGTTTTGTTCAGCTCTCAAAACTAAAACAAAAAACAAAAACCCCGATCTCGCAACACGCTGGGATCTTCCTCTCTTTTATTATTTCATGTCCTATTTTGATGGGCCTGAGTGAGGGAACGAGACATAGTTTTTCATCCCTGCCATGGATGAAATGTTTAAAACAAGAAACCCCACCCACCCAAAAAAATAATTTCTCGTTCAACTTTGCTTGTAATGGTTTACTGTGAATTGGTAAGGCTTCTGGTGTTTTTTTCTAGATGCAACTCAAACTCATCAAAAGAGAGTTTCTTTCATGAGTCACAATGAATTCATGCTTTTCCAGAGCTCAAAATAGATGGAATCCCAGTGGTGGGAATTCAGAAGTTTTTACTACCAGTTCTGTGGGGGCTGGCTTGGTGGGCGTGGCCAGCACTTGGCCTCCTACACCCCAGGGAGCAAAACCGGGCTTGGTGAGTGTGGCAAGGGGAAGGATCCTGCAAAATCTGCATTCCCACCCCACTCCAGGAGAAGGATATTGAAAAATCTGCATTCCCACCCCACTCCTGGGGAAAGGATATTGCAAAATCCCCATTCCTACCCCACTCTGGGGCCAGCCAGAGGTGGCATTTGCTGGTTCTCCGGACTGCTCAAAATTTCCGCTACCGGTTCTCCAGAACCTGTCAGAACCTGCTGAATTTCACCCCAACAACTCATTCTTGCAATGGCGGAGGTGGAGACTGTCAATTTGATGTGGTTTCCAGGTTTGTTTGTTTTTTGATGGGTGGTGGTGTTTAAAAGAAGGAATGAAAATAGTTTGAAGTCAGAAGCCAGCAACCACAGTGACTTGAGAATAACAAAAGTCAGTGACGTGATTATCTATGAGCTACATTACAAGAATCTCTCCAGATTCCTTGCCTTCCCCCAGGAATGACCAGATAAAGCTTCATGGATCTTGGGGGAAGTCAAGATTCTGCCATTTGTGGCTATGTAATGATTCCAAACTAGGCTCCTGTTTGACTCCCTCCTACCAGCCTAGCTAGCAGTTTCCCAACAGGCTTCCTCCTTACATTAAAAAAACCAGTCAGTTTCATGTACACCATCATGGTTTCCACCTAGAATATTTTTGACCACATCTGTGGACACCTCTGCCTGTTCCCCTTCTAAGAAAGACATTAAGAGTTGTCAACCTTATTTTACAAAGTTTTCTTTCTGGTAACGCTATACTTCAAACTAGGGCATATAAAACCTTTGCCAGACCTATACTTGAATACTGTTCACCTGCCTGGAACCCTCACTGTATTTCAGACATCAATACATTAGAGAGGTTCCAGAGATATTTTACTAGAAGAGTACTCAAATCTTCTGTTCGAAATAAAATCCCCTATACCACCAGGCTTGAAATTTTAGGTCTGGATAGCCTCGAACTACACCGTCTACGTTCTGACCAGTGCTTAGTTGTAAGATTATTTACCAAAATGTCCTACCTGTAAATGAGTACTTTAATCTCAACCGTAATAACACAAGGGCTATCAATAGACTCAAACTCTAGTCTTGATTATAGGAAATATGACTTCTGCAATAGAGTGGTAAATGTACGGAACACTCTACCTGATCCTGTTGTTGGTCTCTCTAATCCCCATGCCTTTTGCCTCTCTACCATGGACCTTTCATGTTTCTTAACAGGTCCCTAAGGGGACGTTCATAAGCGCAGCAGCATGTCTACTGTACCTGTCCTACTGTCCCCCATTTATATGTAATCATTCTATGTGTTTATGGTTATGTTCTGCTTATTTATATCCTTTTATTTGTGCCATTTTTTATGTGTCTATACTGTTACTTGTTTCCTTGTACTTGTTGACAAATAAGTAAATAATAATAATAATGTCTTTTTTTTAATAAATGAAAAGAAACTTAACTTGTTTTACTCTTTCTACTTGTAGAAGATTTACCTGACTATTAATGCTTTTAGTTCTTTTATTTGGATATTTTCTATTAATCCAACTTGTATTGCATTTGGTATAGCTGAGTTTGCACAAGCAAGATTCAGGTTCAAATTCCTGCTCAAAACTCACTGGGTGGCCTCTGACAAATCACTTGATCTCAGTCTCGGTATCTGATGGACTCATTGGAAAGTAATGAACGCTTTAACATTATAAATAACAAAGATAAAACACGTTATAAAGAAAAAGATGCCTTCTTGTTTTTACTTAAAGGAGAAAAATTGGTTTTATTGTCTTAAGAAAACATTGCATGTGGCAAACTACCAATGAAGAAAAAGATAAACTTTAAAATTTAACTGTGTTAACATGGTCATGGTTGATGCTATATTTCCCCAGATGTTCTTAAAAAAAACAGTAAATCACATTTAAGACCCGTATTTATCTTTCTACCTACCTATCTCCATTCATAATGTTATGGCAGTAACAAAACAGGCATTCATGTTTCTCTAAATCATTCCAAACAAAGCACCCAGAAGATATAGAATGAACACAAACCATGCACTCCAGGGATGGGTTCTACCCACCTTCGCTACCGGTGAAATTTGCTCGCGCATGCGCGTAAACCGCGCTACCGCGCATGCGCAGAAAATTGATTTACTGAAAAATCGCCGAAAAAGCACTCTGCGCATGCACGGAGAGCTAATTTTGGCAATTTTTTAAAAAAAAGGTGAGTTGGGGCACGCGGGTGGGACGCTGCGAACCGGTTCGGTGACGTCACAGCGTCACCGCTACCTATTCGCGCGAACCGGACCGAACCGGGGGCAACCCACCACTGATACACTCTAATAAATTAGTAGAGATTCAGCCAACTTTCCTCAGATTATATAGTAAAAGCAAGGATGCTGCTCTGTAACATTTGAGAAGACTACAGAAACTACATATAATGGCAATCAGTACCTCTGTATTTCAGTAACTATTCTTTCTGAAGTATTTGCTGTATTGCATTTGCAAAAGTTCTGTCCATCTGATCATGTCTTTTCTCATATTCTTGAATAAAGATAATGCATTGTATCTTATCCATATTAACTTCCTCCTTAAAAGACTGGGAAATTTTCCACTGACTATACACAATAAATTTAATCCATCCCAAAGTTCATATTACATGAGGCCACCATAAATACAAGAACATATGCAGTCTATTCAGCCAATTCTTCTAAAACCAGGACAGTCTGGTTCATTTCTATCTAAACTTTCTTCTAACATTCACATTTTCTTTTTTAAACTGCAAAGTGGGTTACAAAACTGTAAGAAATGAGGATTTTAATATGTAAATGTACTCCAATTTACTTTTAAGAGTCAGGAAGTGTAAATGAATGAAATCAAACAAAAATAGTATTTAGATACATCTGCTATTCTATATTATAGATCTCTCAAATTACATTTTTTATATATTGTACCATAAAACTCCATTTAGAAGGGATGTCCATTTAATTCAAATGTATTTCATTGACCTAATTTGTCATTCATGTAATTACATAACTGATGTTTTTATGTCATCTGTCAAATTACATCCTCTATATCAAATTGTTTCATTGCTACTACTCTATAATTATACAAATGATGAAAATTGATGAAAATGATAAAAAAATTATTCAGTCATTTAAATGACCTAAATTGTCACAAATGATATATGACAAATTAATACTCCAGAATACTTCAGGAACTTTATTCTTTTCAGGTAATGTTCAATCTAAAATTTTGTCCATTAAGGTTAGGGTTAAGACAATCCACTGAATCAAACTTTTACTGCATGTGAAATTATTTATAATATAATTTTCTTCTCAGTAAACTGAACCTTCTTTCAGCTTTGTTCACATTCACATCCACTTACTCTAGTGATTATTTTAGCGTTATTCCTTGTTCTTCATCAGTTTGTGCCTATAATACTAGGAGTAAACGGACTGAACATGTATAGTAGAGAGATAGTAAGTACTGTATGCATTTTTAATGGAGAAAATTATTTGAAAATAGTTTTTTTGCTGTCATGTTAAAGTTCATAGTACTCTGATTAATCTTAATCCTTTTTCTATTTTGTCACACACTGAAGATGAAGCAAGTATTTTAACAATCTCTATTTTATAATATTGTCTCAAAATTCTTCATATTTTTCCTAACTAACCTGATATTGTCAATTCAGCTTCAGATATTTGAATATTTGATTTCTTTCCGTCAGTTAACGATTGTAATAAAGTTTTTCATCTTTCAAAAGTTGCATACAATCCATACCTGAAACGTATGATTGAATGGGTTAAGCTCTTTAAAATCCTTGTGTTACCTTTGCATATTTGGGGGGGGGGGGGATTTGCAAACTTATGATCTGGACAGGAAACAGCTATTGCTTTCCATTTGACTATCAAAGAAAATGAATCTTCATACAATTTATAACATCACCTTGTAACTTGGCTTGGCAGTGCATCAACTGGTAATCTAGTTTAGGCCATAGTTTAAACTAACCACAGTAATCACAAAAGGAGACAACACCAGACATAATTTTTAAGCTGAGAAAGAAAAAACCATGCCACTCAGAACGATTATGAACAAATGAAGAATATTATTTCCATATGGTCTACTTTAATGCAGTAGATAAGTAGTATATTTTTTAAGGGAGAAAAATGTCAAAATATCAATTTTAAAAATGTTAACTGAATTGCATTATTGTACTATTGCCTTTATTGTTATTAATATTTTTAGATTTTTTTTTCTTTTCCCATTGTTGGAAACTAGAAAACAAGAAGCACTTCGATTTCTGGGTATTTATTGCTAGAAGGGTAATGTAATAGAATCTTGAAAGCTTGTCAAAGCAATTCTTCCATCCAAATTATATCTACCATAATTAAGGCAGAACTGTTTTGAATTTCATTCTCATGCTTTCCTCCTTCTTTGGGCTGAGGTGTCTTTTTTCAAAATGTCCGTTTCCGTTTCCTGTTCCCTTTTGTTAGATCACAAATCTTTAGGGTCCACACTGAAGCCAAGAAATGTCTTGATAGGGATATTTACAAATTAAGCCATTCCATTGGCTAAGGTGCTTATCACTAAAACAACTTGAGTGGAAATATTAACACAGTCTCTTGCTGCATATATTTACAATTAGAGCAGTTTCCTGTAAAAAAAGCTTTTAAGGCAAGGCAGCTTCTTACCAGCTCTGTTTACAATCCAATGTTTAACCTATCCCACTGAAGTGCAGACCAACTTCTCATGACACCTCCTTCTGAACTAACTGGCTTGTCACAATTCATCTAATTTTGCTTCTGTTCTACTATAGTAACTACTATAGTAACTGGTCATAATTCATTGAGTGACCACCTGTACTATATATTATGCAGCATTCCAATATATTAAAGACTATACTGAAATAACTGTATATAATGCAAACCAAATCTCATATTACCAATAACTATGAATTGATATTATATAGTAGCTCATCTTCTAACCAACTCTGGGCCGCTTCCAATCAAAAATTAAAACAATATATAAAATCATATTAATACTATAAAACTAAACAGATTAAAACATTAAAACATTAAAAACAACTAATGTGCCAAATCAAGTTTCTAATGTTCAATAATCCAATCTTATCCAGCACTTGTGGGAGGTGGCAGGCTTTCAAATCTTTATGGAAGCTCTAAGAGGGTAGAGGAATGCCAAACATTAGGGGGCATTATGTTTCATAGGGCAGAGGTCAGCATAAAAAAGGCAAGCTTCATAGTTCCCTTCAGATGGCAAAATTTAGGGGAAGGCACTAGGAATGTGCCCACTTATCTGACCTATGGGACCATCTATTGGAAAGGTCATCCCATAGATAATCTGGCTTTGTGCCACATAGGAGTTTAACGGTGATGACCAGCACCTCAAATTACATCTGGAAAGAAATTGGAAACCAGTGCAGTTCATGTAACAAATGGACAAATCTATGGGGCCTTATTATTGTGTGGACTGCTGCATTCTGAACTGGTTGAAGTTCCATGGTGATCTTCAAGGGCAGCCCCAGGTAGAATGTGCTATCAGAAGGATTAAAGTTTTTCTTCCCCCTCGGTTTGTTTCCAAGCTGGGAGTAAAACACACCAGACAATCAATAAAGGTCAAATATACAGTATAATATTTATTCATCTGAAGTTGTTAAATTGCTTTGGATGGGCAGCCATACAGAACAGTTCCTGGCCTCTCTTTTTATAAGGATTTGTACTTTGGAGATTTAGCCTATCATTATCAATGGAACCGAGTGTGTTAATTTATTACAAATATTTCCTTATGTGGGGTGGGGAGGAGAGATGTCTTCCTATTTATGTTACACAAATGGTTTTTTATCTAGAGATAAAATAGAGATCATTTTCTATGCATACATTATGTGTTTTCCTTTACATGGGTATGCATACGATTTATGTCTTCCTTTACATGATTTTGCTACATTTTTGCTCTTTTGTTTCTAATGGAGAAACCAGCTTTATAAAATGGCATTGCTAAATTTACATTTATTGTAAACATATAAGAAAAATATTCCAACAGCATGAACAAAAAGACCTATATGCATTAACAATGTACAAAACTAGGACAAACTGCTTGCAAATATATACAGATTACCAAACCTAATACAAAAATGTATGTAATAGCAGAAACCAACATGAAACAGACCTTTTAAAAAATTCACAAACTGACATAGAAATGAAAATAGAATTAAGAAACAGATAAATAAGAGTTTTAGATGTATCCTTATTTTCAACATGAACTTAGAAACTGTTCAAACATGCACCATCATTTTATAATATCAAGAGATAAAGCTTGAAGTTCATCTGATCATAGAACACAATAGTTTTCAAGGAGAACAAAATAAGAAGTGATACACTGAGCAGAGGAAAAGAAAGAATAAAGTCAGGCATCTTTTTGAATTCAATTTTTGATTCCTTTGTAGACAAATCTTTATTGACAATTGTAATACATTCTGTAATATATTCTGTTAAATATACAGTAGTTACTGCACTAGTGGAGAATACAATGAAGCATAACTGCACATGAAGTATATGTATTGGGCCCTTTAAATGGTCCCTAAACTCTCTTCCTGTAGTTGCACTACACGCTCCTCATTACTACTGAGAGGAAACCAACTAGATTTGCTGCCAATAATAATTCTAGAGAAACTAACTCTACTACTGGGAAGACAATTGCCATTCACCTTCCTTCAGTAGCTTTCAGGTGATTGCACACAGATCTTGGTGCTTTTCCCTGGCAAGTTTTAGAGATCAGTTAAGTGTTTCAGATTCAGATGATTCAGGCACATGAAGTTTAGGCCTCTCCTGGAGGAATGAAAGGAAGAAAATAGCTTGATAGAAAAGGTATTTGAGCAAACCCAAGTTCAGGCTGGATCAGTTGAGCCAGAATCTCAACTAGGAAAGCACCTGAGATCTTCTATGCATCCCAAACTATGAAGAGTAAAACAACACAAATCAAACTGTCAACTTCCAAAAAAATGTGTGACTCAGCACAGTTGTGCTGACAGAGCTTTAAAACAAATGTCTGATCACTATGTGAGTATATTGAATTTTCTGGATGAACTTTAATGGAAACGAAATATTCTTAGATGTTCCTGAATCTGTGATTATCTGTTATGACTCTTTTGGTTTGAAAACTCAGCTCTTTTGCCAATGTTTTTATAAAGCTTACTTCATTTTACTTCAGTTAAAAATTTATAACTGAAGCTGGGGGTAGAGAAGTCAACTGCTAGCAGAGAGTGATGGGAGGTAAATTCTCACCTTTCTGTTCCCTTCTGCAGAGTTGGATTTTTGTGTAATTTTCCTTCCACTTAGCAATATCTTTCCTTCTTTCTTTCTTTCTTTCTTTCTTTCTTTCTTTCTTTCTTTCTTTCTTTTTATTTATTTATTTAATTTATATGCTGCCCAATTCCCAAAGGACTCTGGGCAGCTCACAGTAAAAAACATAAGGAATTACATTTATAATATTAAAAAAAATATATTTAAAAACAGTAAACAGCAGAGAAAAAAAAAGAAACATTCATATCCGGTCAGAATCCTATCAGTTTCACAAAGATTAAATTAAACAAATACTTGATTCAAAAAATCTGCAAATAACAACAACAAAAAGACCCAATAATGTATTTAGGCTTCATTTTAATATCCAAATTCCTATCTCTCACAACAATCAAATTCAACCATGACTGCAACTTTATAATGTAGGATGAGGGTATAGACACAGATGGAATGAGATGGCTTTGCTTATACAATGATGTGTCATTGGTACATGATGCCAGAGTAATCATTAGTTATTATTAAAGTATCAAACATAGTTTGATACAGAGAATTTTAAAGATTCATATTCAACTGAAGCATGAACATTCCCTCTTAGAATTAATGGATAAACAGTTAGAAAAAAGCCATGGGATATTATTTCAATATATGATCACAGTAGCAGGATTACTGTATACATAGAGATGGAAATATTTAACACTCTCTATTATGGAGCAATGGCTGGTGACAAATTTTGCCAACTGGAAGCTTCATATGAAATTTTTGAGTAAAAATTTAAAAAATGTAGTAGTGACATGATTTTGATAATTATATAGGATAGATTATAAAAAATAGAGTAATACCCTGTTTCCCCAAAAATAAGACATCCCCTGATAATAAGCCTAATCGGGCTTTTGAGCACATGCGCTAAAATAAGCCTCCTCCCGAAAATAAGCCCTCCCTGCAAATATTTAAAAGCAGAGCTAGAAATCAGGTAAGACGGCAAGAGGAGCCCCATCTTGCTTCACATGCCCCAAAATAATAAGACCTCCCTCAAAATAAGGCCAAGCGCTCATTTTGGGGTTCAAATAAGATAGGGTCTTATTTTCGGGGACACATGGTAGATGTTCACTTTAGGAAGAGAAATTAAAATATATCTGTACTATACTGCTGTAAAGAATATCAGGTCAATATTTTATACTTTTTTCTTTCTTTTCTATTTTTCTTTAACTTTTTTCCTTGCACCTTTTGTTTTTTACTCTGATTTCTTTCTTTTATTTTTACTTTCCATTAATTTGTGGTAACTTTTATCCTCTCACTTAAAAGATTTAATAAAATTAGATATGAAAAAAGGAATGAAGTGGTTTTTCCTCTCATCCCAGTGCTTCCCATGAGGTAGTCTCCAAAACTGTCTTCTCACAACCATTTTGGGGTTGAGAGAAACAAGTATAATGTTACCAGCCACTTTACTCCAAGAAAAACTTGTCTACTACCAATTTAACCCTTTCAGAATCTACCCCCTTCCCATAGTGGAATTTCTCACGCTCACTACAGGGGGGAAAAAAGATATTACAGAGGTACTCCCACAGCGACAGGAACAAAGGATTACCACCATGACTTCTTATCTGTAAAATGATTCAGTCCATAGACCTGCTCTACACAACTATTTGTATACAACTATACAAATTCACTTTTTCACACTAATGAAAATAAATGAATTTCCTCTAAAGCACTACATATTAATAAAATGTTAAGTACTTCTCATACCAACTTGCAACTTTAAAATTACATTCTAGTCTTCGAAGTTCATAAGAGAATGCTTTTTCTTGCCTTTCATGCCAATTGGGCAAAAAAAAAGAAGAGATGAGGTAGCTGGATATGGCTAAGGAAGTTATCTTTAGTATTCACAATATTTTTCTGGCATATGCCTCTGTATTTTCATAAAATAATGTATTTTCAAACTCAACATGTTGATATAATTGTTCTACTGGGGATCAGCTCCATTCACATGAATGGGATGCATTCTAGCAGAACTAAAAGTAATTTAGCCAAAACCTATTTAGAAGTAGAGAATTTTGCCTCAATGGAAAGAAGATAAAATATGTATCTGTCAGGTTTGAATACGCAACGATCCAAACTTTTGACTAGTGGGAATAAATCCTATATCATGACTGAACACCCAAAAAAAAAAAAAAAGGTCAGAAAACAGCTCAAAAATCCAACACCAAAATAAAGAAGACAGCTGCTTGAATATATTGTTTTTGTCAAGGGAATTGTTTCATTTGCTTGTAAAGTTTCCTGAAGCAAAAAATTAGATAACTGGCAGTTCTGTAGTGATTACACCAATGTTCCAAAAAATCAGTTAAATTATAAACTTATCACAAACAATGCCAATGTTATGTGGTGGCAATAACAAATGACAAGTGGCACAAGGAATGATTAACACATAAATGTTCAACATTAGAAACAAGCACACTTGTTCCTCTGTTGCAACTTATCTGTAGTCCAACTCTTTCACTCAATCAGTCTTAGCCTGACTTGACCTAATTTTAGGTTGAAGATCTGGTACGAATCTAAAGAAGCACAGCTGAGGTAATTAAACAAACTGTTGGAAGACCATCACATTTTAAAAATGAAGTCACTTATGAAGTTGCTCAGGGCACATTTCTAATGTTCTAAATATTAGATGCATTTAAAATACAAATTGTGACTTAAGGATTGGGTAAACCTCCCAAAAAGTGTCCAAACATTTATTTATTTCAAACAATATTTAAAGAGACAAGGCATCAGCCAATTAAAGCCAAAGAAATATAGCTATTATGGAAAAGCGCTTCAATCAACAATTTTGTAAAGTAAAAAAGGCTGATTTTCTACAGTTATTTTATAATTGAAAATGCTTAGTTGCTAAGCATTATATGAAAGATTTCCTCCTGATGTTTTCATCAGAACAAATGTTAAATAAAAAATGTCATATCATAGACACTTTTCATTTGAAGTGAAAAGCCACAACAAACTTTGAATTTGCTATGTGGACATGCAAAATGTGAAATAATCAGATGTAAAGATGCAAGACTTCAGCCTGTGTATTATAGTTTGTATTTGAGTGGCCTCTTGCACGCTACAGATTCAAAAATAATAAGCATGGAGATAAATTAAGGTTATTTTAATCTTAATGAAGGTTAAATCAAAATTTGATTTAAATTTAATTTTAGTTTAAAAAAACATATATATATTCAAGTCTTGGCGTATTCGGGTTTTTTCAAAGCTTTGCTCTCACAAGCACGAAGCCGAAGACACCAGCCTGAAGCTGACGAGTGTGACCTCATCAAAACGTCGCCAAGATATTCTCAACCTTACATGGGAAAAAACCCGAATAC
>JANHFM010002195.1:173932-184928 GCA_032468115.1 Grayia smithii
ATATCCTTCCCCCAGGAGGAGAGGGAATGGAGATTTTGCAGTATGCTTCCCTGGAATGGGGTGGGAATGGAGATTTTACGACATCCTTCTGCCACGGCCACCAAGCCATGCCCACAGAACCGGTAGAGAAAAATTTTGGATTTCACCCCTGGGTTAACCCTATATGATCTGATAGATTAGGCAGGGCCCCAGATAACAATTAACAACTGCCTACCATTCCATACCAATTTTAACAAAATTTAACAATATTCTAATTCTAATAATCTTTTGAATTTCTAGGAGGGTACATATTTGTTAGCTACAATATATATATAAGGTAGACAAGATAATTGTGTATAACATTTAAAGCTGTATGTATTCCTGTGGCTTTTTGCTAGCAGATATAATCATGAATAAACCACAGCAATAACTGTAATGTATAATTGTTTCAAAAACTATTGCAGCCAAAGAGTGCATTTCCTTGATTTTTTTTTTTTTGAGTTTGAGCTCTGAAAATAACCAAGCAATAGTCGATTAAAGAAACACTTTAATGTGGTTGACATGGTTCCCGCTAGTCTGCCATCCAAACTACTTTGACTCAAAATTACACATTAAAATTGAACAAATGCTATGAACTATATAAAAGCTTTCATAATTAAAAATAAGTGAAACATCCTGGATTATTTTTATTTGTTTAACACTACTACCGCCTACTGGACAATTTGCTGAATATGTAAAATAATCACCAATGTTAGTTTCCAGTGTGTAAAAACTTTTTTTGGGAAATACCCTCTTGTTAAACTGTGCAATTTACAATGGAGTACCAATAAGGCAAAAGATTATTCAATGAACTGAAAAGTAAGCAGAAATATTTTTCTAAAATTTTGTGGTTATTTCACTCTGTTTTTACTGCTTTCTAACAATCTGGCTATTTTATTTATTTATTTGTATGTATTAGTTTTTCATCCTGCTTTTTATTACTTTATAAATAACTCAAGGTGGCAAGCATGTATAAAACTCCTTCTTTCCCTCCTATTTTCCCCACAACAACAACCTTGTGAGGTTGGGTTGAGAGAGAATTACTGATTGAACCAAATTTACCCAGCCAGCTTTCATATCTAAGGCAGGACTAGAACTCAGAGTCTCTGGCTGTCTAGGCTAGCATCTTAACAAGTACACCAAACTGGATTCTCTGCTTTCCAAAATATGACAGATTGGAAGTGACATTTACTTTACATTAATATATATCAACAGCCCAAATGGTACTGAATTTTGGGTGCATGTTTTACTCAAGAAAAGAAGGAACTTTTAAAATATAATATTTATTTATATCCCACCTTTATTTTTATAAGTTACTCATAACATCATATATAACAACTTTTAAATGCAGCATATTCAGTCATCATTGAAACAGCAAGTGCTTAAAGATTGAGTTTCAGTTTATTGAGCTGAATAAGGTAATTAAAAAGGTAATTATGTGGTTGAATCTTCAACTCTATTAAATAGATGCTTCCTTCCAATATCATTGTTGCAATGTGTTAGCAAAAATTAGGGATGGCCTGAGAAGAGGCTTCTTGTCTAACTGTAATGCATAGCTTAAGAATACTGTGCTGTGGATGCATTAAATACAGAGAAAGAACCTTTCCTTACATATTGAACATGGAGAAAAAAATAATGGAATATATTTGCATGTAAAATCTATCCCTGAATTAATATGTTTTGCAATAGGCATTTGCAACAGGTATCTCCATGTGAGAGATGGGCAGTTTAAAAATGTGATTAAATAAATAAGTTGATGTTCTATTATATGGTTTCTGGATCTTTATAGTCAAGATAAGGTAGATCTAACTATATATCCATTCCATATGCAGAGGTGTCAGCACGAAAACTAAGGTCCTAAAATCTTAGAAATATAAACCCATTAGCTGTCTCAAGAGCCTTGAAGACAAATTATATGCATAGCCCAAATATGCTTTTCTGCTATACAAAATATTCTTTTATTTAATATTTATTTAATATTAACTGAAATATTTATATTTAATATTATTTTATTATGTGATAAAGTTTTGTCTCATTGCCTATCAGCTTGCAAAGAGACAAAAATTGTAAACTATGAAAGGAGAGCATAAGAAAATCCGTAAAAATGGTTTAATGTTTTTCATGAATATTAACATTATTAAATATAATAGCAATTGATAGTGTTACTACTACTACACTACAAATGGAAACAGAATGCAGGGTCCTAAATACCAGCAAAGATCAATTGCTTTTCGTTGTTACAACCTACATATTGCACCAAAATGCTATCAATCAAGATAGAAGTACAGAAGATGATCCACTGTCAAAAAACCTACAGATGATTTTTATAATTTCAGCTTTTTAGGAAGTTTTTTTTTCCTTTCCCTTAGACAGCAACACTTTAAGATGCATTTTCTCTATATTCCAGTGGAAGGGAGCACATTTCGCAATATCTTGATATATCTTTGTGAATTCTATTTACAACTTTACTTAGTTTGACTATCTCCATCCCTTTTTAACTTGAGGTATTTTAATGAAATAAGAAATATTAGTTTGATCTCTGCTCTCCTCACCTGTTTTGACTCTCAGTGCATGAGATGGTCCTGAGAGTTCATAAAAAATCTTTTAGTCAGACTGTAATGTTTAGACTTGTATTTGACCAAGAACACACCTTCCATGTGGTTCGATTATTACATTAAAAACTGACCTACTGTTCTCCTGGCCCAGTAATGTGCAAACTCTGTATCACAAAGTAGTGATTAACTACATTTTTAACCACAAAGTCTTCCCAACAGCTGCTTGCATATGGAAGCTGGAATATCTCCAGATCAATTTCAGTAAAAAGTTTGCTCAAACCATTGCCTGGTTGTAGAAGTGATCTAAGTGAAAAATATATTCACAGTCTCCTATGATTTAAAGAGTCTCACGAATGCAAATGAAATATTCCCAATTTGCAAAATAACAATAACAACAAGCTCTATTATGTTTTTTTTGATATATTCTATACCAATAGAATATATCCATTGCATGCCTGTAGAGGAGACCAATTTAATTCTTTTTAGGACAATGCTGGCAGAATATTATGATAAACAAGATTCTTTAGAAAATTCTACAGCTTTATATAATGCGCTTTCTCTCCCCCCCCCCTTTACAACAGCATCAAAATGTGTACTCAATATCTCAAAGGAGGTCATCAAGGTAAAACATTTGATTTTGCCTTTCTCTAGAAATTATAATTTGTACATGAGACTCACTTCCTACCACTTACCTTGAAGAAAACTCACTGAGGCTAAGAAAGAAGACAGTATATTTCCAAGCAGATGGAATAAGGTGGATATTTTACTAAGTTTTGGTCTCTCATTCTAGGAAAACAAAATTCAGGTGACAGAACCTCCAGAGTTATCAACAAGGGCACTTGTGAGGTAAAGAGGAAGGCATGAATTTAGAACTGTTGTGTTCTACCGCAGTTCTTTTAAGAAATAGTTATAGTATGCTTTCAGGACTACTACTTACACTGTACAACTCCTCCTGGCTTCACTGACAAAGGATTGTAGGAAACGGAGCAACCAACAATGTCCTCCTGCCTTTTCTCTTGTCTGCTTGGGAACAGATGGATTCTAGTCTATCATTTCTAGAGCCATCCTCTAGAAATTGTTGTTAACAGTAGAGGTGAATTCTCTGAATCTCAAAATAGCCTCTGGATAGCTTACCAGCATCAGGCCTGCTCCAATCTATGGGATAATCTACATTAAGACCATCCCTTCAAACGTGCTTAGGAAAAACAGCTTGGCTTTATCTGAAAATTCCTTTCACCTGCAAAAGCTGCAGATTCCAGCAGGCCCAATGTATTTCTGAATCAAGTTCACGGGACTTTAAAATCCCCTTATGTTTGTTTTGCCTTGCTTTGGACAGATTGATTGCAGCTTACTTACCTGAATAATTGCAGAAACTGCAGCTTGCTTACCTGAATAAAAACACACTGAAATAACTTGGGAATTGCATTGGCTACCGTAACACTGCTCACCCTAGAACAGATGCAAATGTTTACTAGGTAGTACAAATCTCTAATTTCATCTAATTTCTCCCTCTGTGTTCCTTAACATTTATTTATTGCACCAAGAAATAAACTTGGAAAGGTGATTTCATTCCAGGCCCAGTCCTGCAGTCCAAACAAAGCAGCCATGGCAGGAAGTACCCAGCAACCTCAGAGCAGGAATCAGGTCCACAAAAGACTAAAATGACCAATAGGAGCTGGGCACACCCAGCTGCCTGGCAGACAATGCCACAACTTATCATATAAAAATAGTTACTTGTGGCATGTTTGTACTAGAGTTAGGGGAACATGAGGATGAATCCTCATATATTTAGAGCTGCAAGGCTAACATCTTCTCCAGGAACTATATGAATTGAATTGAATTGAATCCATTCCTTCTCAAAGTGTTTTACATTCCCTTTTTTCTTTATGCATTTAATACCATGCCAAAAAACAGAACCTCCCCAAACCCAATGATCCAAATTATTCTTCCTCTCTCTAATATACAATTAGAAGTGAGATGTCCTCAATCCAGGGGTGAAATCCAGCAGGTTCTGACAGGTTCTGGAGAACCAGTAGCGTAAATTTTGAGTAGTTCAGAAAACTGGCAAATACCACCTCTGCCTGGCCCCAGAGTGGGGTGGGGATGGAGATTTTCCAATATCCTTCCCTTGGAGTGGGGTGGGAATGGGGATTTTGCAGTATCCTTCCCCTACCATGACCATCAAGCCACACCACGACCACCAAGCCACACCCACAGAACCAGTAGTAAAAAAAATTGGATTTCACCACTGCCTCAATCTCAGGGTTTTGGGGTTCTCAAAGGGGAATACAAGAGCACAATATCTTTAAAGCACCAGGCTTAGAAATTCTGGGCAGAGAGACTCTTCCAGAAGCACTGTGATAACACAAGAAAACTCTTTTTCTAAATGGGAAGGAGCATGTTTCCACTTTATTACTATCTAATTGGTCTTAACAATCATCTTCTCAATCTCTCTCTTGGGAGAAGTGGAATGGATAGTAAAGGGGAAGAGTCTAGTTGATATTTATGAAACAACAAATCTATGCCTTATCTAGCCTAAAGAACATAGCTCTGAAAAATGATAGTCTTAATAAAAGGGGCAGGTTTTATTCCACAAGCTAAATGATTTATATGTAAATAGCACAAAACAGGTCACCTCCCTGCATACCACATGGAACTATTAAGTACCAGGTAGTCATGAAATGATCATTGGACATATCTATTGAAGAAACCGGGAGTTTCATTTTATATAGTACCTTAATCCAGGGAATGACATAGTGCGTAACTGTAACCACGTGAAAGGACCTTTTCTTCCTCAATGATAAACTATTCACATTGCATGGCAAATCAATTCTGAAACTGAGAAACTACTTGCAGTTTTGTAGAGCTGTTCACATCAGAAAAAAATGGAAAAACATTGTGGATATCACCTGTGCATACAACAGTAAATAAGGTGGTTAAAATCCCAGTGATTGAATTGAGGGAGGCAACAGTTTTTGATTGCACATCCATTTATCGTGGTTCAATATATTGGAATACATTTATAAAGTTATGTACAGCTGCTCATTTATTCCTTACTCTGCTTGGTAATATTTAGTTGTGATTCTTCAAAATGTTTATCTTTATCTCAGTACCATGCTGTGCTCATTTTAATTTGTGACAGCTTTATGTTTTCTTTAAAATAAAGTGTGTTTTAAATGATATGCTACCTCTGGGTCAGTGGACTGAATTGTTCAAGATAAAAGGAAATTTACTGATGAGACAAGTTCTTTATAAGCAAATCAAAGATCAAACTTTACATTACATGCTTCTTTTTAGAGCAAACATTTGTGGTAGACTGTGGGGCGCTAAGAGACGTTTGAAGTTTCCAACTATGAACTGTTTTTGTTTAAAAATCTGCATTATGATTGTTTTCAATATTGCAAAATACATTTCATATAAAGCCACATGCATTTTTCATATAAATGTTAGAACACTTTGAATCATTTATAAGACAAATGAATTAGCTGTAACAAGAACAGGGTTACTCAAATTTATTTCTAGCTATAAAACAGTACATCAAAACACTCTATTAAATCAGGCTTTTTTTAAAACAGTATTCAGCATCTGTATTTCAAAATGCAGCATAAAACTGATGCAGGTTTTACTAAATCTTTAATTTACCAGAATTAATGCAGAAACCAGATGGAGTTCATTAAATCTATACATTCAGGTATTAAAAATAAATCCCTCAACACATCCAGAAAGAAGTAATTTCAACATTTGGAAATGAGGAGCTTGAGCATCTTCTTTTAAATATTTAAAAATAAAATAAAATATCTACTTCAGTGTCATCAATCTCTCATATATTTCTATCAACAAGTTGACTGGACTGCTTGGGATTTGGAAGTGAACATTATACAATTTTCCAGTTAAAAACTTACAATAAATGATTTTGCAACAGCATTTAATAAAGTCCTGAATAATTAAGAATCACCGTAACTATATCACAAATAATTATGCATTAATATTATTGCCTTCTCTAATGATTAAGCCACCGTCTTCTCTGTATCCTGTTTCATTTAAAATATTGTTCCATTCATAGAATGTTAAAATATAATTAACACATTTATCTATGTCACTGCATTAATTATATGAAAAGTAAAACAATTCCACAGTACATTTATTCATTCAGTCAAAAAGGTTTCACAAAAATACGAGGGTTGTTTTTGAGAAGTTAAGTTACAATCAGTGGGTACAATACTGACAAACATGTACCTCTATTTTAAACTTTGTTCTGAAAAGAAAATGACCCTACGGTACTCCAAGAGCTATAACTATAGAATATATCAGCACCTGGAAAGCATAATATAACAAATTCTGCTAAGGCAAGCAAAATACATTAATTGATAGGCGTGTATGAGAGATTATACATCTATATGTGAGAGAGTGTATTTATGTACTCATAACATTTTCCTCTGTCAATTTTTTTAAAGAGTATTTATACTTTAGAAAGAAGTCCTGACTCTGGAGCACTTGCTTTAATGAGGTTCTGGATTTCTTTGAATTTGGGATGATCTTTGTCAGCTATCAGCTGCAGCAATACAGCTTCACTAGTGGTAACAATAATCCCAGTGCGAGCAAGGCGCTGGAAAAAAGAAAAGACAAATAAAGCCCATTATCTGCTAAGAAACATTTGAACAATAAGCCCACAGATTTTACAATTTCCTCATAACACTGCATTATAATTTATCTTAAACCAGAAAAGCAACTGTTTTGAAAATAGTTCCACTTCACTGAAATCACATTTTAGATTAATAATACAAGGATAATAATAGCAATTATATATAAACTAATAAATAAATAGCTTCTGGCTATTTATGGTTTTTATCATCCAACTGTCATTTTTCCTTGTTCCTTCACAGAATTTTATGGGGATTTGGATAGTAGTATCTTCCAGTTATACCACTCCTACATTTTCCCATTTCTTTGTCCATTTTGCTTTTTACAATGAATATATTTAAACAGTTAAATGTGGAATAGATGCATTGATTTACACATTAAAGGAGCATAAATTACTCACATAGTTGCTAACAGACAGTTCTTTATGCCCTTGATGAAATAAATGAAGCTTGGGATACCTCTTATTTTATATTCACCTTTGTGTCTCTATTCTGAGAAATCCGTCCCATAAAGGAAACATGCTTTGATGATTTTCATATAATAAAAAGCTAGGAAGGGCTTGGAGTTTATTTCAAAGATCTTAGCAGAATATTAATTCTAGTCATTGTATTGTGTTTTATTCTTGATATTTTATAATTGTTCCAAACTGCCTTGGGTTTTGGGATAACAAGAAACATTGGATATACATTCAATATTTTTATAAAAAAATCAGAATAACAGAACTGCTTTTGATAATAGTCAATATCTTTATAGAAAAGATATCATTCTTTGCTTTCAGACGATATTTTAAATTACATTGCCAGTAAAAATCCTCAAGTAATAAGCAAACATTTTATATTACCTAAAACCTTGACTAATCTGCCCTACTGAATTTAATGGGGACAAATGTTGTCTGGATGCTGCCCAGAGTCATCTGGTAGAGAAATGGGCAGCATATCAATTTAATAAATAAATAAATATAGATGCAATTATTGACACTGCATAAGCTAGAGAGTTCTTGCCAAAGTTCAAAAATCAAACCAAAAAATTTACTTAGTTACATTAGCTTGCTAAATTCTTTTTCCACAAAACATAAAACTATGTATATATTCCAAGATAATGGTGCACCTCAATATTTGTTAACTGCCATCATTATTTTCTCTCATTAAAACAATAAAAGAAAAACAGTTTAAGAGGGTTGAAATATTTCCTTCTATTATTTTATTGGTATAAGAGGACTCCCCAGGTGTCAAGAGTTCTGTGTCTCAAATACTAGGATTTCTCTGCTCATCATGTATTACTGTACTGTATACAAAAATCAGAACTAGAGTAGTGCATCATATCATTTAAGGAATAACTGAAAAAAGCATGTTACCTAATGCAATCATCCTGTTCTGGCAAATTTCTATATGCTGTTTCTACAGATGTTTCTTTTGCAATAGTTTAAGAATTAATTTCCTTAGGGATTTTGCTCCATTGTCAGCCTGGTATTATTATATTTTTTTTCACCTGTCCCTAAATCAAGATACATTTAAAATTTATTTTGCTTATGTTTTGTGAGACTGATTTCTCTCTCAAATCAGAAAGGATAGCTGAAGCCTTTGTCATATACCTTTCTTTTAGTAAGCCATTTAGTAAACTAAATCATTCTACAAATGATTTCATGTTTTCTGTGCTAACCCAGGTTTTCTTTGAATGTATTCTTTTCACCCTTATATTTTTAATTCTCAGTTACTGCTGCCAAAGAAATCAGTAAAATAGAGACTATATGGATACTAACAATGGTAGGGAAGTCATATTAGTCATTTACATGTAGACTGTTTTAAGAAATAGAAAAATATTTTTCCTTTTCTGTGCCACAGAAATATTTGAAACTACAGGAATATAATACTTATAATTGTTACAATCTAACCATCACTGAAGTCAATCTCACATAATCGACCCTCTGGAATGGGCTTCCCACCGACCTCCGGACCGCCCCTGATCTCCGCTCCTTCCACCAGGACCTGAAAACATGGCTATTCGAACTGCTTGACTGAGGGGACTTGGGTTCTTTATTTCTTTTATTTTCTTTTTCTTATTCTTCCTTTATTTTTATCCTTTTTGAAAATTGTTTCAATTTCAATTTTAATTTTTATATTCTGTACGTTTCTTTTCTGTTTTTAACCTGTGTGAGCTGCCCCGAGTCTTTCGGGAGAAGGGCGGCATATAAATTTAAATAAATAAATGAATAAATGAATAAATAAATAATTTGATTTCACCTGCAAAAAGTACAATAGTTTTTAATTTCCTTTTTATTCATGTTCCTTTCTGTAGTGACTAGTGCTGCTTTAAAACTTGCTAGATGAAACTGATTTATATATTGATTTATTTAACTTCTACAAGATAAAGGGTGTTTTTAAACCTATAGATAACAGGAAAATGTAACTATGCGAGTCTGGAATCATAACCCATAAAGGATTGTCATGAAGGGCATTGCACAACTCACGTTTTTCCCTTCTTTGGTTTCCATTACATTTTTGGATATAAATGAATGAGACTGCCCTGTTTCATGTGGTGAAAATGAATTTTCAGCATAAACAAACCTTTTATTTGGAGGTTGTTTCTGTTATTTTCCTTGAGGAAAATGTAAGTGAGCAAAATAGAAGAATAACTTCACAGGAATTTTGCAAGGTGACTGTTTTCATTTCCTGTAGCTAGCCAGCTAAAGAATTTCTTAAGCTTTCCAAATACTATAACTCTCTAGCTGGGGCTGATGAGTGCTGGGGCATTAGAGTCCCATAGTATAATGAAGAGCCACAGAAGGTTCTTTAGTATTTAAGAATTACCCTACCTTACAAAGTTACATGTTTTTTTAATTTTATCAAGAATTTTTACCTCCAATTGTTGATTTGTCTTTCTTGAAAGGATGTATCATTTCAGGTTGATTTGAAAATAGTGCCTGTATTTTTTGGTTACCATGTGCAACTGGATTGTTTTGGTAGCTGATCTTAATGAAGCAAAACAATTCAAAAATTAATACTTCTGTTCAGTTAATATATAATATTAGTGTATATTCAATACCTATATTGAGTTCTTAAGTGAACTCAATATAGGTATGGCAGAACAGGCATATAATTCAGTGGTGGGTTGCTACCAGTTTGCACTGGTTCACGTGAAGAGTTGGTGAAAATTTGGCCAAGTTCACCGAACCGTTAATGATGGATGACTAGTGACACTCCCGAACCGGTTCCCTGGTCGCCGTTCACTCACCCCAGCCGCCATTTTCATCGCAGCCATGTTCTTTGTACACGCGCATCCCATTGCCTTGCAAGTCCAATTTGCACTCATGAAGAACATGGTGCTGGCGGCGGCAGCAGCTTTTCCCCCTCTGCATTGTAGGCAGGCCAGGACAGAAGGGCAGCCCGGCAAGCTTCACAGCCATGTGGCTATGAAGCTTCCTGGGGTGGGTGGCCCCCTCCCACCTGGCAAGCGGCTCCTGAAGCTGCTTGCTTTGTAGCTGGGATGGGCATGGGGGTGCAGCCCGGCAAGCTTTGCAGCCATGTGGCTACGATTGCCGGGCTGTTCAGTCCCAGAAAGTGGCTGAAAAATGCCCTCTTGTTTTGCAGCCATGTAGCATTTTCTGTCCTTGCCTCCTTCTCATTTTTATTTGGTTTTCCCTCCCACCCAGAGTGAGAAGGGAAGGGATTGGGAAGAATGAGAATGAGGAGGACTTCCCGGCTCAGGGAAAGCTCGGAGTCCAGAATCCAGAACGCCCCTTTTCTCTTGTGGTACTTTTATTTCTAAAGCGCCCCCCCCCCCCG
>JANHFM010002195.1:185497-202594 GCA_032468115.1 Grayia smithii
AACCTGTGTGAGCTGCCCCGAGTCTTTCGGGAGAAGGGCGGCATATAAATTTAAATAAATAAATAAATAAATAAATAACTATCTAATAAAATTACCTCCAGAGCAAACATTCTGTCCATCATACTTCTTGAAGAGGTTGCATCAGCCACAATATGAACTTCCAAACCTCTGCCAATTAATTCCAGCGCTGTCTGCTGAATGCATACATGAGTCTTGAGGAAGAATAAAAGTAAATCATATCAGCAATTATTATATTTACAAATGATATTTTACCTTTATTTCAATAGTAATGCTGTTCTAAGAAAACTACAAATACATGGTAAATGAAATACATACTTCTACTCCAAATAAAACAACACTGCGGATTCCAGGTATCTCTGCTATAGCAGCCTCAACTTCAGGCAAGACCATAGAAAACTTTGTTTTGGGTAAAACAAGTTTAGCTCCAGTTAAGTCAATTTCTTGAACGGTGCTTCCAAGACCTTTAGGATACTGTTCAGTTACAATGATCGGGATTCCTAAAATCCGTGCACCTTGAAGCTGCAAAGATTTTTAAAAAAAACAGAAAAATGAGTTTATATTTAAATAATAAAATGTCAATAATAGTACAATTAAAATAGTACTTGACCTTCAAAGAACCAAATATACATACCAATCTTTGGCTCACACTGATAATATCTCCAAAATACTTGATAGCAGGTCTGAATCTTTCTTGCATATCACAACAGAAAAACACAGTGCTCGATGGTGTGAGATTGCCCAATGTAGTTATCTGAGATAAAGAAAGGGAATATTAATTATGGTTGCCATCCCATTTTACTTAAAAATTATCTCATTATTCTCAATTATCTTACATTCAAGTAGATATACTCAGTATCCCATTTTTAAACAGAAATATTTTAAATGGGTGGAAACCCAAATCCATACTATTTTTGTTCAGTAGAATATTTAACCCTATCTTAGAATCACATATTCCGAGGTTAATATTTTCTAATTTATAAAACCTCTCTCTTAAAACCAAGTTGCTTTAGTAAGGCAGACTATTGTTTGTAAAAGAGAAATCCAAACGTTCTTCAAGTGTGTGAAGATAGTAATATAGTTTTGGTATCTTTATCATTATCTTTGAAATGTATGATTTATCAGACGAATCCAACACTTTGGGGTTTAAACCAAATTTTTATTTATTGATCAGATTAAAAAAAATCTACTTCAAACAAGTAACTATGGGAGGCTACATGAAAATTAAATAATAAAAAATGCTTTCATGTATTACATGTGTTGCTAAGGTTCTTTGAAAGCAAAGCTTACATATCTAAGTTTAGCAATTCATTGGTTTTCCTCATTCAAGTATGATTGCTGAGATATAATCTTGTTTTTTCATCAATAATGTTTTCAGTGAAATGCTAGATCCAAAGCACTAGAAGTGAACCTTTGTGATACAGCATAATTGAGTTACTGAATTAGGACTCCAATGATTCAGGTACAACTCTATGCTTAAATTGGGAAATAGAAATTTCTCAAATGAATGTGTACAGAGGAGCATCTTTTTCCTTATCTCAAAGAAAGTTCAGGGTTAGGGATCCTTCAGAGAAGCATCTCACACAGCATGAATGTCAGGGTTCCAAGTAACCCTCCCAATGAAAGAATACTCTGAGGCTTGAGTTTCTTCAAAGTTCCATTTTATTAGAGATGTCATACTGGCACATCTGGGAAAACCCGAATCTGAAAGTTTCCAGGTTTTCCCCACCCAAGTGAAAGTTCAAGTCCCTGCCCAGGATCCACATGTCCATCAAATAGTACAATCATCCACCGTCCAAATTGGAAATACCTCCCAGTCATCAGACTCCAGGTGCCAGGACAAGGCATCCTTGACTGTCTGAGAAAGGAATGTTATTTTGACTGCATATCACCCATATTCTATGCAATCCCCCCTCCTATTTTCCCACAGTAGAAAATGTGGCAGGCCTGAAGGCCCAAATGTAAAAGATGGCTTCCAGGTCTGACAATGAGAAGCTGTTGCCAGAAAAAAAAATCCACTCTCTTTCCTATGTAACATTGATTATATGCATGTGAAAATCATTATCAATATCACCGTTTGCTTCAATACATTTTTCTTATTTCCTGATCATATTTTTCTCCTTGGAATAATTCACAAGTTTTATACTCATTTGATATTACTAATACATAAATATTAATTGATTTATGACCTGTCTATGTTCTGGCAAGCAATTATAAAAGTGATCTTGATGATAACTAAGTTCTTTGACAGCTGAACAGACTGAAATTCTTTTCATATTAACTCGGAATATATTCTATTAATTTCAATATAAATACTCCTAAAAATGTGTAGGCTAATTAGAATGTTTAGGTTGCAATTCTAAGCTAACATATTTCAGAGCAGGCCTGATTCAACTCAGATGGACTTTTGTTTGAATGTATTGAGACACATTCACAGAACTATGCCAAGTTTAATTTATGAAGAAAGAACAAGCAGAATTGAAGTATTGATGCTTCATATGCATAAATACATAAAGGAAACTGTACTGTTTTATGTCTGGTTTGTTTTTTTATTTTAGGTTCTGGCCAACATCAAAATTGATTTCACTATATATATGGTAAGCAGTCACTAGAAGTTGAAGATATTCTATGAGTTCAGTGAACCAGACACTCTTCTAATGTGTCTTGATATATTTCCCTAGTTAAATTCTTCAGAAATTGGAAATAATATGATTATAACAGTACTAATTTAACTTGCGTTATTAATTAAATCATTATTTCACAAACTGTAATTAAACATATACTGTATCTGCAACAAGCAAATGAGCAAAATCAAAGGAAAACACGTCATACATATATTGTATGTCTTTCAGAGATGTTCATTTCAAAACAATACCAAATACTTCTTTATGCAACACTTAATGTAAGCATGTAGATATTACAAAAAGCAGATATCTAAAGGCAGACTTCTATTACAAAATCTAAAAATGCTATATAGTGTAATTTAGCCCATGGAAGAAAAAAAAAAGAGGGATTGAAAAAGAACATTTTCAGGTTCCTCTAAAAGCTGCTGTTGAATTGTAGTATTTCAAGAAAGAGAAGATATGACTTTATTTACTTTATTTCTTAACTGCAGTGTAGTTAACAGTATTCAAAACAATTAAATTAAGATTAAATGTTGTTCCATACCTGGCTATTTGGAGTCCAATCTCTAGTAAAGCTAGCTTCAATATTATGCACCCCCTTTTAAATAGAGAAAGGGGCTCTTTAAAATTTAATTTAATTTTAATCCTTCATTTAATCCCCTTCTGTTGCAATGTTGCTTCTTGTTTGCTCTTTTTTTGCATAAACATTGAGGCTAAATCTAGCCTTTGACCCAAAAAAAGATTGCATATCCCCGAGTTTAAAAAAAAATTCCAGCCAAATGAAACTTCTTTCAGGGGTATTAAATATTCATTCAGTGTAGCACTTTCTCACCAAATGCAGGAATACAAGATGCCTTGCTTAAGACTTCAATCTTAACATGATAAATTCTTGAATCTTGTTTTTTTTAATGTAAAACAAATGCTATATACAATATAACACCAAAACAACATAGAATGATTTTTATGACTGATATACTCATAAAATGTAGATATTGAAAATGCATCTACATCAGTCTAGTACCAATATCACTATCACATTTTAACAGAAGTCAAGGGTAAAGAGAATTGACTGAAAAATGAATGCTTTAACAATAAATTCCAAGGGCTAAAAACTGCCTTAAAAGTGACCCATTTTTTGCACATCAGGTCTCAGGCTCAATTTCCAGCACAGAATACTAGTGTTAAAGATTTCTATTGGAAACTCTCGTGTTTTGTAACATTTTATAGCCTCACTTAAACAAACAGGCTATGTGCATGTCAAGCCTATCCGATATGGCATAACAATGATGACTGAATACTGCTGATAGAGCAGAACAATAATGGTTGAATAATGTTGACTAATGTTACTAGTGAGGAAATACTAACAGTGGCTTTCAGGTTCTAAAATATAACACAGAATGTCCTTGCTCATGCTCTATACACCATGAGGAAAGTTTTACTCAGACTGAAGGCTTCTAACTGCAGTCCAATGCCATCTCTTCTCTCCTTTACTCCATTTTATAGAGATTTCCTAGAATGGAACAATACGATATGAAATGGACATTGCAACTAGGGTAAATTGAGACACCTCTCTTGGGTAAAAGCAAGGGTAAATCTAAATCCTGCATAGGAGGTTTAGAGCAAATGCTTCACAGTTTGCCATATCGACTATCCTCTGTTGAGCTTATTTTAATAATCAGCAGCATTGGAGCTCTAAAAGAACAATTTATGTTATTGCATAGAGATGCTTAACTTGCTGTAAAATGTACATTTATTTATTTATTTACTTACTTATTTACTAACTAACTAACTATCCATTTCCACTAGAAAGGGTCTCATGGCAGTGTATAATGCCAACAATAAAACCAAACATTAAAATGAGACTAATTTAGGCTTAAAAGTTTTAAAATTATAAAAGCATTCTAAAAATTTCAAGAGAAATTCTAAAATGGGGGATTAACAGTTACTAATACAGGCGGTGGGGGAGGGGGGTTCATATGGTTGTGTGGGCCTCTGTGTCCCCCACACAAAATGACACAGTCATGTTTTGACCCCTTTGCGGAAGGCCAAAAGATTGAGGGCTTTCCTCACCTCCGAGGGCAAGATGTTCCACAATGCAGGACAGCGGCTGAGAAGGCCCTCTTCCTGATTTAAAATGGAACCTAGTAACAGCATAACATTATAAAGGTTATAAAGATGTTTGGGTGCTTCAAAGTCAGTGTTTAATAATTGATAAAGATGTAACAGTCATTTATTTTTATACTCTGATAATGAGAATCTGAAGCTAACTATATTTACTTTTTAGAATCTTTAAAATACTCAGCGTTACAAAAGTTTCTTTTGGTTCATACATTTTGTGCCACATAATTCAACCTATGAACATTCAGACAGAGATCGTTCCGAGTTACAATGGTGTTATTCAAATGGTTGTTATGATTTATCCTATAAGTTCCAGCCATCCCAGCACCTCCAAGATCAGGTGATCGCAATCAGGGTGCTTGACTACCTATTCATACTTATGACTGGTTGTCAAGCGACCTTTAATCACATGGTTGTCATTTGCAAACTTCCCCGACAGCTTCCCCCAAAAGCCAACGGGGAAGCTAGCAGGGAAAGCTGCAAGTTGCTGGGATAAGTCTCCCCAATCTGTGCACCACCCTACCCCCTCAGCGCTTGTGCCACACCAGCCACTTTCACACCTGTGCACCCTCCACAAGCTATATTGCTGACCTACGTGATGCCTCTCATACACCCTCCCTAGCCCCCACAGTGCCTCTTATGCACCTCATCGCACCTTCCCTTGTACACTCACACACCCTCATGCAATGCCTGTCATATACCCTTCCCCAGACCCCCTTTATCCTTCCCCAGCAGCCACCTGCCTGCCTGAGGGCCTGGGACTTGCAATTTCTTGTCAGCTTCCCCACTGATTTGGCTGTGGGAAGCTGGCAGGAATTTACCTGCCTAACAACTTTAGAGATTCAGTTAATGACAACAACCAGCAACAAATATTGCTGGATTATGATTACCTAGCAGAACAGCTTTAGGCTAACAAGACTGACAATTACTTTAAAGGCTTAAAGGCATTCCAGTAGCCTCATGTAATCAGCTGAGATCAATAGCAGAACTAAGAAATAAGCCCAATAAAATCAGTGGGATCAATTCATGTAGTTTAATTTCTTTTATTTATTTATTTCTTTTATTTCTTTTTCTCTTTATTCTTGTTAATTTTATTCTTTTTTGTTAAATTATTTTCAATTTCTAATTTTATATTTTGTATGTTTTCTTTTCTGTTTTTAACCTGTGTGAGCCGCCCCGAGTCTTTCGGGAGAGGGGCAACATATAAATTCAAACAAACAAACAAACAAACAAACAAATAAATAAATAAACAAACAAACAAATAAATAAATAAATAAATAAATGTTCAGAGTTACGAAATCCCATTTACAAGGCACTTCAGCCAAGATCACCTATGGCAAACTATCATTCCCTCCACCATTTATAATTGTCATTAAAGTTGATCTGGGAATATTCAAGCTTTATCCAATGTTATCCATTGGTACTTTCCCGCTACCATTAAAACTGAAGGTAATTCACTGATTATTAAACTCAATGCTCCTCTTTCTGAATATTCTGAACAAGGAGTCAGTAGAGATGCCGACCTTAACATAATGGTGATTAGGTTTCCTAAGCAGGGAGTGGGATTCTTCTCTGCTGCCTGCCTCACTCCCATCCTGGATCACGCAAAGATCTTCTCATTTGCCTACTCCTCTCCCTTTACCTCCACATTAGCTAGAGAGCCCAGCACTGCCTAATTCAGGGCAGATCTTTCCAAGGGTTAACTGCTGCGTTGTTCGACATAAAAACAATGGAGTTCTCTTGAGGGCAAGGGTTAAGGAAAGATACAACTAAGGAAAGAGGAGACAAAGGATCTGTTCTTTCCTGGGGATGGTGGTGTGCGCCAAGAGAGAAAGAAGCAAAATGAGATGAAAAATGAGGTCACAAAACAGAGGATGAAATCTCTGTAGCGGGAGATAATGCTGGGCTATGGAGAGCGGGAACAGTGAGCTTGCAGAAGTAAACGTCCCTTGAACAGGCTGCAAGGCAAGTTACTGATCATTCCCACAGCCAACCAAGAAATGCCCACAATAGCTTAGAAAACCATTGCTTGGTGGGAGAAGGTGGTCCTGCAGCAGATCACTGACCTCCAAGATCCTCTTCACTCAGCACAGAATGGTTATTTAGCATAGAAAACATCACTTTTTTTGCTGGATCAACTTGACCAGCAAGTCTGCTTCAGCAATAAACTAGCAAGAAGTGGAGTCTCTACTACAGAGGTTATATTCTCTGTAAAAGTTAGAGGGTTGGATTAGAACACCTCCAAGGTCCCTTCCAACTATTATTCTGTTAATAGATCCTACACACAGTGCACACACAGCAGGAATGAGCTCTTCAAATCATTATAACATTTGTTATTCTTTTGATGCTGGCAGCCAATAAATTGGGTTTAACCAATGTGTTGAATAACAGATTGTTGAATAACACATTGATTAACCAATGTTGTGTGGCCTAATCTAAACCGGTGTACAAGCCAGAAAGATTTTGGCCAAATGCCCAAGACCAAAACCATGTTTTACTTCACGTGTCATCTGTGTTCACACAATATGCATATTAAAGATTGTTCCCATTCTCAAGATACACAACCAATGTTAGAAGCCAAGGTGGATTGGTTCAACACACTAGGACAAACTATGATTGGCTATTTAATGGTTCAGGGTGTTGGTACAATCCAACACATGTAGCCATTTTGTTAAGGGAACCAAAACTGGCTTGCAGAAGGTGCGCAGGCTGGCTTTGACCACTCCGCTGGGATTTCACTTTTTTTCCCCCAGCGCCACGTGGGTGTGGAAGGGTCCCACTGGACGCCGGATGGCGAGGGGGCCTCCGCTTCAACCATCGAGGCGGCCGGCGCTGTTCTTGCATTCACTCAGAGACACACAAACAGGCACATACACACAGCCGTGCACGCCAGGGCGCGCGCAACCTTGCTCTACTTTGCCGTTACCCACCTGTATCTGCAGGGGCACAAGGCGCAATTTGCACCGCTCGTTCACCAGGAAGCCTTTGGGCAGGTCGATGTATTGGCTCCACTCCTCGGAGAAGAGCTGCACCACGAACTTGCGGTGCATGTCGAGCTGGTCCCCGTAGAGGTTCAAGAACTTCTGAATTAGCATCTCGTAGCCGGAGCCGTGTGGCACCGTCGAAGGCCTGGCGAAAACCGAAAAGCAAAAGAGCACCGGCACAGATCCAGAGCCGCCACCTCCGCTGCTCCCACCGCCACTACTGAGCGGGAGAGGAGCGACGACGGCTGAGGCTTCCGAAAGCTGCTGCTCCGCCGCCGCCATGTTCGCGGGAAGCCGCTCCAGTTCCGCTCCGCCGGCGCAGCTCCTCCTCCTCCTGTCACCGCCACCGCCGCCGCCGCCTGGCCAGACAGGAGGCGCCGGCGGCCCCCAATCGCGGCTTCTGCTCCTCCTTCTCACCATAGGAACCTGTCCTGGGACGGGCGAGGCACCGCCAGGTGGGGAAGCGGAAGGGGAAAGGTCGCTGCTCCCCTCTTGAAATGGGCAGCAAGCCGTGTGGTGGTGGGGAAGGACGCGAGCCTCGCTCCCACTGGCCCGACTGGTGCGTAGACGGCGGGCACCTTGGGCTGTAGAGGCAGCGGACCGGGACGGCAATGAGGCGCTGTCGCTGGGAGCTGCGGCTCGTGTCCAAGCCTTCGCCGCGGCGCATCTGAAGAGGAGGTTTAGAAGAAAGGGCGGTCTCTTAGGGAGACCAGACTGCCACTCGTGCCCGTTCCCCTCCTCAAAAGGGACCATGCCAGCTGTGCCCGGCAGCTGTGGATTACGGTACCTCCAGTGCATGTAGCCAACCGGGAAAATCGAAGGGATAGTTAGTAGATAGTGATGTGGAATAATGTCAAGCAGAGAGAATCATACTGTCCCTTTTTTAAAGACAGCTTACAAAATCAAATTTAAGCACAATTATTAAAAGAGAACCCAGTGACTAATTACTGGTACAGATCCAAACATTCCACATAACTTTGTTGCGCTATGAGATGATGACATTGTCCACTACTGAAAATTAACTAGAAGAGTTTCAAATTAGCATATTTCATGAATGGTATTTGTCAGTTGGGTGGCTGTAAGTTTGGGAGAATTGGAGATGCCAACCTAGGCTCTTAGGTCCTGGGTCTTCCCAACCGTGGCTAAAACAGATTAATCTGTGAGCCAGTCAAGTAGCTTTCATTTTCCTAGTGGTGCAAGCAAAGGGAAAATGTTTCCTGTATTGGCACTGAAAAGCAACCTCCCCTTGACATTTGTGCGCATTGCTGGAGCCAAACACACAAGTACATTGCCACTGTTCTACCAAATGCTGTAAATGCATTGGTTATCTCTCCCATCCTGTCGCCAATTCAAAGTTAACACATTATGGCATTTCACCATTGTGCTTGGCAGTTTGTTTGTTTTTTTGCTCTTGTGAAAACAAGATTGGTAGGGAGAATCCACTGCTGGATGCTGAGGTTTGTTCTTCCCACGAGTCGGGCCATAATGAGCATTATGAGGATGGAAATGGTGAAGGCCTCAGGAAGTACAGATGGGTAGAAACACCCATCAACAATGCTATTGTTCTATTAGAAATAGATGAGCAATGCTGCTTGATGAAAACGGAGTCAGAATCAGAACTGCATCTCTGTTATTGTGCTCAATACATTTATTTATTTATTTATTTATTTATTTATTTATTTATTTATTTATTTATTTATTTATTTATTTATTTTCTGCTCAAGATAACTCAAGATAACAAACATATCCAAAACACCTTCTTCCCATTTTCCCAAAAGTAACCCTCTGAGGTAGGTTGAGCTGAGAGAAAATGACTGACCTAAGGTCACTCACCTGGCTTTGAGGGCCAAGAGGGCATGTAAAACTCAAGATTTTTTTTTGCTTTCTAGCCTGATATCTTAACCACTAGAGTCCAAACTGGCTGAATTTTTCCTATTTCAGACTTCAACCATGCCTGTGTTGGTGGTATACTTTTATATTTGTTCCAGATCTGGTGCAAAAAAATCCCCAACACCACCATTTGGTAACTTGGAAGATTTTTTTTAGTTTTTTTTTAGATGTTTGTTTATTCTGCTTTTATTATTTTTATAAATTACTCGAAGTGATGAACATACCTAATACTTCTTCCTCCTCTTGTTTTCTTTACACCACCAGCAAAAATATAAGGATATGATATAACTCATAGCTAGTCAAAGTAACATATAAAAGCAAATTTCAGATGTTAATACAAAGTATGGGCTGGCTTCAACTCATGGATGGGAAGGACGGAAATTAAATTTAATTGTTAACTTGATAATTTCCTCTTTAATTTCCCCTTTATAGGTAATGTGATAAATTCGCCTTTAATTTTGATTTGGCAGCAAGTTTTGGAGTATAGGAATTTTCACAAGGCTTATTACATGCAACTCTGGGATTGTAGATTGTGCACCACTTAGATAGGAACAAATTATATTTTCTCAAATAAGTGGGAGTTTTATCAGAATTTATCATATTAATTTCCTTGGCATAAAATAGCTGTCACTGAATTTTTACTAATTTTATCTGAGTGAGTTCGGTGGTTCTTTATGGCAATTTAAAAATCACAAAATTGTAAGTAAGGAAACTTTTACTTGGATTCCTACATTGCTTTTAACCCATTCAAGAAGTTTGCCCTATCTTTAAATAAAATATTAAAAATGTTTCAAATTCTCTTTCTCCCTACTAAATAATGAATGTAACCTATTTTCAAACTCAGTCATATTTCTAGTCGCTTGTATTCTAAAGCCTGGGATTGCTATAAAATGCAGAATTTGATGAATCTGAAACCATAAATATGCCCTAATTTCTAAATTACATGTATATGTTCTCCTGTTTAACATATATTCCTGATATTTAAATCTTAAATAATCTATAATAATTCTTTGATTTTTTTAAAAAACCTGAAGCTGTTTAATTTTATCTTCATGATTTTAAAACAAATCTCTAAGGGTTAATGTCTTAAGCTTCCAAGGCTTTGCTCCTTAAAATGCATCAATGCCTTCCAAATGCTATTTCACAAGCCGCCTGCAATATATCCACTTTGCTAGAGCTAGTAGGACTGGTAGAACCATCAGGGATGGGCAGTTCTGCAAGTAATCTAGCTTATGTTTGTAGGGCTTTGAAGTTGACAAACAGCATCTTGAACTGTACCCATAAGGTTTCTGGGAACTAGCACAGCTCATGTAAACATAATGTTACATGGGTATTTGCAATGGGCCTACTACTCCCATGCTGCTGCATTACAGGCCAGCTTACAAATACTCTTCAAAGGCAAGCCAGCTAGAATGGCATTGCAATAGTTCCATTGGGAGGTAGCTAAGGGATGAGTGACAGTGTGCATGCAGTGCTTCCTGATTTAGGAAAGGGTGCCAATGACACACAAGATATATTTGTTCAAAGGCTCTCCTGGCCATGGTTGCCATCTCTCTTTGAGCAGGAGCTGTGAAGCCAGGAGACACCTGAGTTGCATACTAGTACCATAACTGATTTTCTGGAAATCAATTCCCCTTTTTTCAGTATTTTGAAGCACTGAATTGGTGAACCAGCAATTTTATTTTGCTTGCAGTATTTATTTCCTACACTATAAAAAATTATCTGCATAGCTTAAAACCACAAAATACATTAAGAAAACAAAAAAATATTGAATAAAAATAGACCAAAACTGTGACAAAGTTCAGGAAAGTGTGTCACAAGCTGCCGAAGAGTGTAAAGATTAATACAACCATTACATTATTCCAGAAATAGTCTGGAAGGCCCATAGCTCCAATTTATATAATGGCTTCTTATGTCTGTAAATGGGAAGATAGACATGTAATCCTACAGAAGTGTGACAGAACACATTTTTCCCTATGTGGAAGAAACATCCATGAAAGAAAACAGTAACGTAAGATGCAGTCTTTACAACAAAGTTCTTTGCATTTGTTCAAGAAAAGTCTGAGCAGTTCTGCTGAGAGACAGTGATTTGTTGCAGTGACAACCTTGAAGCTTTCTTCCAAGTTCAGGGTTCTTTATTATTATATGCTTATCTGCAGTGAACCGCAGTAACCTTTTGTTTTCCCTTCATCATTTGTTGTCAAGTATGGTCTGAACTATCGTCCTGATTTTGACTGCACTTTCTGGTGAACTGCCAGATTTTCTTGGCTAAACCTGTGACTATAGTTTTTTCAGTATCCTTAATTTATGTGATACAGGTATGACTTCTAGAATTACTATGTATTTGTCCTACTACTACATTAAAAACGCAAATCATGTGTGCCTATGCATTTATTCACTTTTTGTGCCTTTTTCCAGTGATGGGTAATTCTCTTTGCTTGACCATTTTATACTTTTTAATTTAATTAATATTGTCATATTTAATATTTATTTTAAAGCTATAGCAGTATTATTCTTTCTGGTAGTGATACATTAGATACCTTTACATAAACCAACCATTATAACTTTTCCCCCCTTGATATTTTTATACCCAAGTTACTAAATTTTCTGCCACAAAATAGGTTGTTGCCTTTGCAATTTTTTTTTTTAATCCTATTAATTTAACTTGTATATTTCTGTGTGATTCCAAAAGAAGTAGATATTTAGATAAAGTGATAGCACAAAGTTATATCTATTTCCATTTCCATTCCCATGCACAATTCTTTGTTAGTTTTTAGTTAATTAAAACCAGAAAAGAAATAATAATTACTTCTGAAATAATAATGTGCCCTTATCTCAGATTTTTACCTATTAACTCCAGAAATGAAAAAGTAAAATTTTGAATATGCAGATAGAAAAACAGCACACATGTAGATTTTACAATAGATAACATTTATCAACTTCTAAATTTGAATTACTTTTTTTAAATACACATTGTTGCTTGACAGATAAATTAGCCTTTTTTTTCTGTGTACCTCCATAAGCATTACAATGAATTTGTCCAAAGGTGCTTTTTCAAGAGGCAACTGGACAGGAAATCAAGTTGCCTCTTAAGAAAGCACATTTGGGACAACCATGAACTGGATGACTGAGTGTCTCCCTAGACATTACAAAGAATTATTTCTTCAATATTTTCATTTCACCTTTATATTTTATTATATGCAATTTGCTCAGAAATTATATAACTTTAACAATGAAAAAGAGTAAAATATTAGGAAAAGTGTATTTTCTCTTAAAATCCCACTCTTTAGATTCCTCTAACAGTTATTTATAAATCTTTATTTATCTTTTAAATAAATTCCACAGCAAACCTCACATTTTAATATTCCTTTATCCCACTGCATTATCTTTTATGAACCAGCCCCCTGAAATGGACAGAGGAATATCTGTGTGGATAGAAGGGGATGCCAGGTTGTGAATGAAGCTCTAATATACTTTCTAATATGTTGCCCATTCCAGATACAGCTTTTCTATATTCCAACATTACTTATTAGGTAGTCCTTGAGTTATGACTGCAATTGAGACCAGGATTGCTGTGGCTAAGGGATGTAGTCATAAAGTACAATGTCACACAATTACATTACTTAGTGAAGGCAATTCAGGCAGTCTTGGTTGTCATAACCCAACACGTGGATCATTAAATGAGAAGTAGGGGGAGTCCCAGGTAACTAGTGCATAGATGCCACAGGTGAATGGGGGAGACCCAGGACAGACCACGCGTAATCTGGGGGGTGCTTGGTATGGTGTGAGTTCAGGCCAGGGGTTGATATTGTGGGATGCATGCAATCCAAGAAAAATGATAGGGCTAAATGATATTGCAGGGAGACCATGGAGACAAGGGTGGCTGTATTCATGTATGCAAGCACAGGGACGTCAGAGAAAGAAGGTGCAGAGATTGTGCAAATGGGGGGAAGGAGGAAATGTTGTATGTGAGCAAAGAAAGAAAGGGGGACACCCAAGTGATTTGTGAACTTCCATGCCAGTTTCTTCATTGACTGTGCTTACTGGAAGCTGGCAGGAAAGATCACAAATGGGGATCATTGAATGTAGGTAACAATTGTAAGTTCAAAAAGTTGCTGAACAACTGGTCGTAACCCGAGGACCACTTGTACTACTGCAAATTTTATTTTGCTATTCTAACTCTTACTTTTTTAATCGCTCTAATCTGTTTACATTATTTTACAAGGGATAAACTTCTCTTTCAATTTAGTGTAATCCCTGTTTTTCATTAGTGTGTTGCATAATCCCATCTTGCTAATGGAGATGGTAAGCAAAGCTAAAAGCACCACTGATCCCTGAAATATGCTGTAAAGTGCTTTTGATGTCAGAATATGAGGTTTAATATGTTACTGAACAAATTTAATTCTTACACTGAAGAGCTGGATCTTTACCACAGGTCTATGCAGTGATCCAGCCTCAAAGGAGAAAATATATTTGGAATGCATGGGGGTGGTTGTGTCTCATCTGTTGGCAACTCCTTAAAGAAATCCAGCCATTTCTTCAGTTTGCATGGCACATTTGATTTAAGGAGGTGCTAATAGATGCAAAAAGTGTGTATTCTTAGTTCCATTTTCCCCTTCAAATCTGGATAATTACACAGCCCTAATCTGCAATATGATGTACACATTACCTGGAGTCTTAAAACAGTGGATAAGCAAACCTGGACAGATAATATGATCACATGTTAATAAAGTTTTAAGATGACTGACACCATTTTTCCATCCATAATCTAGGAGATGTATGTATCTGATGAACTGAGTTGAAGTTCATGAAAGCTTATGTGTTTTAATAAAATTCGTTAATCAGAAAAGATTCTATATTTTTAAAATTTAAATACTTTATTGTCATTGTATGTATATACACAGTATACTCATACAACAAAATTCACATAGCACCCAAAGACCAGGCCCAACACATATAACAATCCCCAAACAACCCCCACCCAGCCACCACAAATTCCCTGCCCCTGAACCACCCAAACATCCACACAACAGACCGAGTAATGTTGTCCAACAGCTCATTGATGGTGGCCCTTTAGTTCATTGTTGAGTGCAATTATAGCTCTGGGATAAAACTATTCAGAAAACATGTGGTCCGGGTTTTAATTGTTCTGCATCTTCTGCCAGAAGGCAACAGTCGAAAAAGATAGTGAGCAGGATGGGAAGAGTCTCTGAGAATGTTGTGCAACTTCCTCAAACAGCGAGATGCAAAGATGTCATCCAGGGCTGGTAGCTGGAGCCCGATGATATTCTGGGCAGTTTTAATGATTCTCTGTAGAGATTCTATCAGGTACCTCCTAATTTTTTGCTGCTGTAAAGTAACATGGCTCTCTTCCTCCATTAACCTAGACAAAATTATTGGAATACTGTTATATCCACTATAACATTTATAATATGTTTAATCATTCTAATATTTTAAATGAGGTCAGCACATTGTTTTCTTTTGGACCAGTAAAAGGAAACATTGCACTGAAAAGAGTAGTCTTTTAGATCTTAAATACTAAAGTCATGTATTTATTAATCCTTAATATGCCACTTGTCACTGCTTTCCAGTAACCCCTTTGGAACTAAAATACTCAATTACATCTTTAATCTTTTATTTCAAGAAGGAGCATGGGATGCTAAATCTAAATCTGTCTTTAGCCATACTGTCCTTTATTTCTAAGCAAATAGCCTTCTTTATCCATTTTAGCTTCTTTTTTATTATTTTATTTTTAGAATCTTAAGAAGTATGCAAAAAATAAACAAGAAAGTAAAAGATAGAGAACTGTGAAAATAGTCTTCGAGGAAAAGATTATGGCATGTTGATATGGAGCATTAATACCCTAGAAAAATGGGCATTTCTAGATGCATAGTGAAGTAGAGAAGGCTCAGCAAGTTGCTAATGTTTAATGCAAAATTCAAATATCTAAAATAGCTAGTGATTGATAGAAATTAAAGGAAGGGAGTGTATCAATAAAAAGTAATTTATTTTATTTTCAAATTCCTTCTCTTGCTAATCATACTCTTCCCCATGAGCAATTCCTTTCAAAGAATTATTATGCACAGTAGATTGTTATCTGCCTTCCTAATTCAATGTTAAATAGGCTTTATCCCCCTGCCATGTGGTTTTCTTATGGCACTCACTGGTTTGAGGATCAGATAGAATGTCTCCATATGTTGTTTCAAAATCTGCCTGTAATAAGATAGTCTTTGAATTATCTTAAAAATCCAGCAGTCTTTCTAGAGACTAATAAAATATTACCAACCACTAAATTCAATGAACAAAGACTGCATGGGACCAAACAAGCTTGAGAGCTGAAATCTCAGATCTGACAGCACCCCTCTGTTCTTTTGTTTCTTTTGGCACATTGTTGTACCTCTACAAAACTTGTTAGCTGTTACAATTCCCTGTTTGTTGCAGCATGTTAAGGCACACATTTGTTATACCTGATCCTATTGTGAAGTCAGTATCAATATATTCTATAATAAGCTATCTGACAGTCAGTACTGTAACGTTTACAGACCAATAAAGTCATTATCATCTGTGCAGTTCAGAGTAACTGAACTTGTTGACTTTCCCAACTGCCAATATCTTTTTCATGATTTTTGAGGTCAGTATCTTCATGATCTCATTTTAATTTGTTTTTCTGAAGTAATGGAATAGGAAGATTTTTTTGAATGGTGACTTCATTCATTCATTCATTCATTCATTCTAGAGATTTGGCCAACTGGTCAACAAAGGACTCCAGGTGGTTTACAAGTTAACACGTCAGTAAAATTAAAAATAATATTACATTAAATCAAATATACCCAAAACAGCAAAATCATCACATTGCATACAGTGCTTCCAGAAAACAAAATAAATGATACAATCATCACAGCAAGATGAGCTCATTCAGCAGCTTGGTTCAATGCTCTGGAAAAAAGCTGGGTTTTTAAAATCTAAAAAAACCTCCCAGCAAAGTCAGGTCCATCTAAATTTTGGGAGATATGCTGTTTCACTAGGATTTCTGAGATACAGCACTAAACGTAGCCATCAGTTCCACAAAGTTAAGAAAATTTACATTGTTTAGTACATGCTTCTAAATCCCATAAGATTCCAATATTTAAGGGTCTCCATCCTATCTGAACTGATAGGACAGGTAGAGATACTTAGGTAGTACTGTTCAACAGGTAGTATTGATCAACAGGTAGTACTGTTGATAAAACTCAAATACTTTGGCCATATAATGAGAAGGAAGGACTCACTGGAGAAGATCCTAATGATGGGAAAGATTGAGGGCAAAAGAAGAAGGGGACAACAGAGAATGAAGTGGCTAGATGGAGCCACTGAAGCAGTAGGTGTGAGTTTAAATGGACTCTAGAGCAGTGGTTCTCAACCTGTGGGTCGGGACCCCTTTGGGGGTCGAACGACCCTTTCACAGGGATCGCCTAAGACCATCG
>JANHFM010002195.1:261589-277635 GCA_032468115.1 Grayia smithii
GTTACGCGGCACTAGGGATTCGAACCGCTGAACTGCCGACCTTTCGATCGACAAGCTCAGCGTCTAAGCCACTGAGCCACCACATCCCCAAAATGTCATAGTAGCATGTCTTAAAAACAGAAATTAAATCAAAGCATAGCATAGCACAAGAGAAATGCAGCTTCTATTCTTAACTTCTATTATCTTATTTCCACTGCTTTTAATTTAATTTCTCTGCTGGAATCTAATTGCTGCCACATTACTTTTCTGTATTTTTATCAGTTTTTCAGTAAATTAGAAAGTATACAACCTCCAACTGTTTCCAAATTTTCTTTAAAATCCTCACCATAATTAGCTGCTTTTCATAAGGCACATATTCCTTTGTATAATTTAACAAACTTACCATAGATTCCAAAAATAAACAATTTTTTTTTTTACAATGTAATTATACTTAGTGCAAGTTTTCCTTATTATGGGCAGTGTGCCATTGCAGTACAATATAGGCTCAGAACACCAATACTCCAGGGCATACATTAAAAAAAAAGAACAAAAATGGGACTATTAATGAAAAAAGAAAAATATGATGAGGGTCATCAGCCGTATCTCACAAAGCTTATCCAGACATACATCTAACTGGAGCTTAAAGATAACCAACTAGTCATTTTAAGAGCATGTCTTTGTGATGCAGTCTTTATCTTAACTCCAAACCTTAACTTTTGTATTTAGCTGATCCAATGTTAAAGTGATGTTTTTCATCTTCTTCCAATGTAAGTTTTACTATAAAGGTAAAGGTTCCCCTCGCACATACTGGCGAGAACACCAGTGCCAAAAAGCGAGCTATGTGGCGTCCTAAATGCGGGTGGTCAATGGTCGATGTGACATCAAAATGGTGTCAATGACCCGGGCCAAAAGTTGGTCTCACTCTAGGAGCTCCCTTTCACATGCCAAACGGCCAACTGTAGCCATTGGGGCTCCAGGTGGGTGATGGCTCCCTGGCGGAGGGAAACTTAGTGCGGGGGAATTTTCCATGGCTGGCCGATGGAGAGATTCACCAGATCCACAAACCAGGCCCAACGTGGCCAGTGTGGGGCTACTAGGAGGAATTACACTCCTTCCTCTAAGATCTTTCTGATGACTCATGGGATTAGAGGGATCGGGGGGAAGGCATAATGCAGACCCGACAGCCATTTGAACCATAGAGCATTCATGCCTTCAGCCGTGGGAGTCTGGTACCTGGAGAAAAATCAGGGAAGTTGAGTATTTTTCAGGGTAGCAAATAGATCCATCTGGGGTTGACCGAATCTGGCTGACAGCTGACGGAACAAGGCTGGATGAAGTTGCCACTCTGATGGATCTATGGTCTCCCTGCTCAGCCGGTCCGCTTGAGTGTTGGAGATCCCGAAATGTGCTCCGCCCGAATGGAAAGCAGATGTCACTCTGCCTACAGCCCCATGGCCGTCGCCTCTTGCATGAGAAGGCGGGATCCTGTGCCTCCCTGATGGTTTACGTGAGCTTTGGTTGTGACATTGTCCGTCAGGAGCAGGACATGTTGGTTCTGCAGATTGGATTAGAAATGTCGTAGGGCTAGATGGCAGCCCTCAGTTCTAGCCAACTGATGTCTTTTAGAAGATCTGCCTGAGACCAGCTTACTCTGTTACACGGCGCTAGGGATTCAAACCACCAAACTGCCGACCTTTCTGATTGACAAGCTCAGGGTCTTAGCCACTGAGCCACCGCATCCCCAAGTTTTCCTACAGACACAGTTTATTTAGCAGAAATACTAGTGATGACACATCAGGAATTATATCCAGTGCCTACTGGCCACTTTGGTTCCATCAAATGCATTCCCTCCTTTTTGATTATTACTAACTTCCTTATGGGGTTATTTTGGTTAAGGCAGCAATGAATCAGAGCACTGATCAGGCATTATACACAGACAGATAAATGCCCCACTTGTCAACCTGCCCAATTGTGCAACCCAGGGGCGAGCAGGAGAATCCACCTCCAACTCACCAAATCAGCTATTGTTAAATAAAGGGAGAAAGAAAAAGCAGAGAAGGATGAGTGAGGATCAACAGATGCACAAGAGTGAGAGAAGGACAAGCAAGAGAGAGCCCCAGAAAGACTAGGAGCATTAGCACGAGAAAGATGAATGAGAGAACAATGAACCTGAATAGTCAAGTGAGAATGACAGAGCCTGAAACAGAGAGATACACAGGCAGCAATTGTTAAAGAGGGTGAGTGAAAGAGTAGGTGATGGAGTAGATCACAGGTGTCAAATTCAGTGATGTCATGTGACATATCGCAATTTTTTTACCTTTGTGGAGCCGGGGTGGGTGTGGCCTACATGTGACTTATCTGGCCCGCAGGCCATCAGTTTGGCACCCTTGGAATAGATGATGAAACAGATATTGGAGCAGGCAATAAAATGAAAGAGGGTGATTAAGCAGAAAACGGAGCGTGTGTGATAAGAGCAAACAATATCACGAGAGAGGACAGTGAATCAGGTAATGGTTCTATTGACAGAGCAACAGCAATGGAGTCAATGATTGAGCTAGCAACAAAGGCATGATAGAGCAAACGTTTTAGAGCAGCTGATGAAGAGGGAAATGGAACGAGAAATGGAGCATATCATGGAGAGAATGAACAAGGAAGAAGCCATGGCGGATGGCGTGATCCACAAAGGAGCTTAGATTGTGAATTAGGGAATGGATTGAGCAAGGATCAATAGAGTGGGCATTAGAATGAGCAACAGAAAAGGATCAGTAAGGAAGAGGAAAAGAGAAAAAACTAGCAAAAAAAAAAAAAAGACTGAGCAAATGAGATGGGCAAAAGAGAAACCAGAAATAGCCCATAGATTATTTGCTGGTTGGTAGGAAGTACAGCTTCTGATGGACAGGGCATGCTGTGTGGGGGGCCTCCTGATAAATCAAATTACATGTACATGATATAATCCATCTTTTTTCTTGTGAATGGTGGGTGCTTTTTTGTAAAAATAATAATAATAATAGCTATTACACAGATTAGTAGCCCTGAGATGAGATGAAGTCATCTCTGACAACCTCAGTGGCAGTGATTACTTGACAGAAGACTCTTATTATGTACAAGCAGAGAAGGTGAAGTATGAAGACAAATGAAACATCTCTACTGAATGGCAGAAAACATTAATAATGCAAGCAAACACTATGAAAGCATCCATTATCAAACATTAGGTTATTGAATCCACAAGCAATAAGTGTAAAACATGGAAATGTCTAAGAAAGAAAAAGCTGCTTACTTCACAGCAGTCAACAAACGAAAGTCGGTATTTGTCAACTGGAAACATCAGAGCAACCTATGTGTCTTAAATAGTCATTTCAAGCTTTAAAATATACATTTAATACTCTACAAGATAAAGTTTGGTTTGTTCAATAGGCCATGAATTGTCCAGAAGACATTTTAAGACAAGTAGATGGGATTTCCTTATGCTGAGATACTAAGAAAAAGATTCATTTTTTTCATTAAGTACACAAAGCATCTAATAAAAATATGCTGCTTGTAAGCCTTTGTCCCCTTTATTAGAGGAAACAGTTACATTGTAAAATCCAAGGTAAGTTCAGAAAATATGCCTCAAAAGATGTGGTCAAAAAATGTACATACATGAGCTTATACTGTCTAATAGTAACTTGAAATAAACTGATGAAAATACAAAGAGCCAGTCATTTGACAGGTAACAAAATAAGAAGTTTAGTGAATTTGCCTGAAAGTTGTTTAAACACCTTAAGGACTTTTGGATAGAAAGCAATTACTGAGAGGGATCAGTAGAAAATGGAAGAAATTGATCAGGTAATCTTGTAATAGCTTGGATGTGTTTTTTCAAAGATATTGTCTATACTGTTTTTGAAAACAAGAGGCTATAGATTCAGAAGAATCTGTAATTCTGGAGATTTTATTGAACCAGTACCTAAAAAGCAATCTTGGAATGATAAGGAATTTTATTTATTTATTTATTTAATCAAGCATGCATTAGATAACAGTCATAAATATAAACATAACCATGAATACATGAAATGGATACGAATAAGAGGGAACATTAGCACAGGGGCCGTAGGCATGCTGGTGTGATTATGCGTGCCCTTTAAAGACCTCTTAGGAATGGGGTGAGGTCTACAGTAGACAGTCTAAGGTTAAAGTTTTGGGGGTTTGAGGAAGAAACCACATTGATTGGTAGGACATTGTAGCAGATGATTTAATGTACTACGCTTAAGTCAGACCAAAGATGGCAAAGTTCTAAGTTGTTTAAGCCCCAAATTTCAAGTCTGGTGGCATAAGGTATTTTGTTGCGAGTAGAGGAGTTGAGGACTCTTCTCATGAAATATCTCTGGACTTGTTTGACTGTATTAATGTCTGATATGCAGTGCAGGTTCCAGACAGATGAGCTGTATTAAAGAATTGGTCTAGCAAAAATTTTGTATGCCTAGTTTGCAGTTCAATATTACTGATTTGCTGAGCACATTAAGTTGTGCTCAAAAAAAGTTGTAAGCCGCCCTGAGTCTCCGGAGAAGGGCGGGGTATAAATGGAATTAAAAAAAAATAAAAAATAAAAAATAGAATTGGCCTAGATTATTAGATAATATTAGCTAGAAAAATAATCAATTACAGGTAGACTTCACTTAAGAACTGCTCTGTTTAGTGATTGTTTGAAGTTATAACAGTGCTAAAAAGTAACTTTACAATCACTTCTTACATTTACAATCATCACCGCATCCCCATTTATCATGCGGTTGATATTCAGGCACTTTGCAGGTTTTATGACTGTCCCAGTATTCTGCGGTCATGTGATTGCATTTGCATTCTTCATAGCCATCTTCCACAGAAGCAGAATCAATAAAGAAGCCCATAGTAAAATCATAAGTTGCAGTCACATGATGTTCTGCTTAATGGGCCATCATTGTCAAGTGTTGTTTCATTTAACAAACACATCACTTAGCAATGGATTTGCTGATCCCAGTTGTGGTCACTAAGCAAGAATTACCTTGCTTACCTTTCATTTCCTAGTTTCCAATGAAGCAATAACTTGGAATACTTGATTGTGTTGGTTTAAATATTGAGTTGCATTGTCCAAAAGGTGCTTTTTAAAGAGGCAACTGGACTTTCTGGCTTTGAAGTGACTTCTCAGAAGTGAAATGTCTTCAAAGAAAAGCCAGAAAGTCCAGTTGCCTCTTTAAAAACAACTTTAGGATAACCATGACCTGATGACTGAGAATCTCCATAGACATTGAGCTGCATTGTTCCGCTCCAGTTTTACCCCAGCTGTGTAAAAGCTGTGTAGAGGTAAATATGAATAACCTTGGGAAAGAAGAGCAAGAGCCATGACCTAGACAATGGTCTTATAAATGAAATTTGAATCTGAAGGAGGAGGAGTGGCAAAAGCATCTCATAACGGATCCTCCCTAGTTTTCAAGAGAGTAAACATGAGAGATTCAGTTTTTCAAGATTCCGTTACTATAACCTTATAATAAAGATAGAGCTAGTATTTCAGAACTCATTTTTCTGGTATTTCAGTACAACTAGTGAGCTAGTCTTGTAATGAATGAAATAAGATGCAGTATAAGTGGTATAATTGAGAGTAAATTTGATTAGCAGCTGATGGAATGGATAAGCAAGACTAACCTAAATGGTTCCTTTTAAGGAACCATGTAGTGTATATCGGAGTTGGAGACCCTTTGAGAGCTGTATGCAACAAAATTTCATTTTAATGTATGCCGATTAGTGTACATTCAAAGTGACAATAAAGTTAGTCTAAGTCTTCTAAGTCCTTGGTCTAATTCTGGAAAGTCTTGAGGGAAATTCAAAGTTGACCTCCTGCTGCTGCTATTCTTGTAATTCAGCTACTTGGTTAGGACAAAAATGTATAGGATGAGACTACATGGGACAATCTGTGGTGTAAATACAAAGAGACGCGAAGAGCCACATCCTTCAAATGCATTACAGTTAAGTCTTACTTTAGCAATCTGGGGGGGAAAGGTTGACTGTATTTCCCCAAAGTCCATGAAATCAAACACTGCATTATTACAATGATGCAAATTATACAAAGTACATCATTGCTGCAAAACAAATAATACAAATCATTCCATTTGTATAACCCATGTTATTTGCATAAAAACACAAATCATATCAATGAGACAATTTGAGGTCCATGCATGTGATGTCCCTTGCCCTGCGATGAGGAAAACTGAGCACTGGATTACATTCTTTTGTTGTTGTCGTTTCTCATAATATATGTGTGCATATTTAATTCACAAAAGCAATTTAATGTTTTTGTACTTCATATGATTTTACTACAAAAAAGTAAGATATAGTAATGTTTCTGAATGGCAATATGGATATTATAGAAATTTGACCCAAATGCTTGGGAGCAAAGATGTAAGTTTGCTTAGTACTGAAAAATGTTTTTTGCTTTATTTTTTTGGCAAAATGTAATTTCTTTTAACTGACCAAAATTGCATTTTATGTTCTCTGTTTTCACAACAATGGGAAACACATGAATTCATTGTGTCACGTAGCTCCTAGCACACATTAGATATTTTGCAACAGAATATATGGTAATAAAAAACATAAGCAATTAAGGAAACTGTATTTCCAACTAGTGTGACTAACAAAAGAAGGTGGAGGCCCACTGTTGCATATGAAATATGAGCAAGACTACTATCTGTTAAATTTTCAATTCAATCTACAAACTAGACTAACGGGAAGATTTGGATTTATGCCAAATTCAGTGGGACTAATCAGCTGAAGTTGAGTAGATAATTTAGACTTGATTATCTCAAGGATTCATTTTTTAAAATTATTATTATTTGTATTTTGGAATCTCTGTTTACAGATTGATAGGGAAAGTTGTTCTTTGACAACTTTTTATTTTCCCTTTGAAATCTTTTTTTAAAAAAATTACAATGAAATGTGAAAAACACAGCATAGTACAATCATGCAGCATAACCAGAACAGTATAGAAGGGTAGTATTAATGCAAGTTATTTTATGCTCATGTTTGTTTGTTGTTTGTTTCCTGCCTTTATTATTTTTACAATTAACTCAAGGTGGCATACATGTTTCCCTTTCTTATTACATTCTTTATAATTTGTTGTATTTTGAATAACAATTTAAATGTACATTTTGGCATGTTAGCTTACTGGAATTATACAATATTGTCAATGACTGATTTAGAAAGTATAATTTTATCTGAACAAGCTAAGCTATTTCCTTACATTTCTAAGTTGCCAACATACTATAATTGCAGACTTGGCATTGTCTTCTGACTTTTTCAAAATGCCAGATGAAATGAATGCTTTTATAAAAGTCAGGAGTTTTACTACTAGAATTTCACCCTATGGAATGCATTGCCTTTCATAATGTAGATCATTTACCCTATACTGTAGTCTGTTATTTCATCCTATTAGATCAGAACTGTAATTAAAAGTACTGATACAGATCATGTTAAAAAAGCCACTATATAACTTGCATTATACAGTTGTACAGAATTGTACAGAAAATACAGTGTGTGAAGAACAAACTTTATTATTTTGGTAGCAATTACTGTTTTGCTATGTTGACAGATATTTCTATGAAAAAATATTTACAAGTTAATTTTTACAGAAAAAAAATCTTGTACATCTAGAAAACTGACCTGTGTTTTAATGACTTTTGAATAATATTTAATCACTCTTCATTTTTTTGATATAAAATGCCAAAATATTAAAAGATCAAATTCTTTTTAACTCCACTGATATATCTCACCATACATTTCTCACACCTGTGCTCACAGCATTAATACTACATCAATTATATCCAACTAAGTTGTGAATAATGAAGCCATGCATGACAAACACTTCTAAAGAAGTGCCAACAAAATCTTACTGCTCTGCCTAACTCAATTTCTCTTTTACAGGCTATGAATAAACTATAAAAATGTGTAGAAATTGCTTTTTAATCTTGCATTTCATACTCATGAATCCTTCCCAATCTTTGGAAAATCTACTACTGCTAATGTGTTTTAACAGAAAGGTTAATGCCAACATTTTTAACAATATGAAACCTTGTTTCATTGATTAATTGGTGACAGAGGTCCTTGCTATTTTATATCATCATAGCAATTGGTACCATAATGATGTTACGTATGTGATTTGCTTTATAATATGTAATTCATGCCATTGGTAAACAAATAATATAAAAAAACAGTGGAAATTTGGTTTACTGTATATGAAGTCTGTTAATTGAAGTTTGACAATACAATATTAACAATATTTTTTAAAATAACAAAAATTACAAAACCAGAGATATTAAAGAGTGTGGAACATGAGAACACATTCTTACTTAACCAAGGTAAGCAACTATTTGAGAATATTGGATACAAAGATTTGTATAGTATGAGTGGTTTAAAAAGCATACATTATATGGAGCTATGAAAGCATACATAGAGGGAAGGTTATGTACAAAACTTATAGTGAGGTGATAATGAATGCTGTGTTTTCAATAGTTAAAATGCAAAAAAAAAATATTCCAACATTATAGGGCTTGGATTCATCTACCTATCCTTCTACTTTATAATTATCTAGTATTGTTTATATTGTGAAATCATTTGCTATCTTAAACATAAAGCTGCTTTTATAACAACTTGATATGCAGTGGAGGGCTAGCTCTTTGTGCAACTTCATTTATTATGAAAACAATAAATCAATTTGTATGCCTTTTAGGGAACAGCTGCTGGACACAAACACACACAAATATTTCTCCAGATTTAGTAACAATCCCCAGGCAGATAAAAGCTTACTGTGATCACAATGAGTGGTCTATATCCTGTCACTTTAATTCTGTATCTTAATTCCAGAATTCTCCAAGTATTTTAAGCCAGGCTACAAACTGGGAGACCATACATTCTAGTCCTGTCTTGGCACAAAGCCAGCTGAATGACCTTTGGCCAGTCATACCCTTCTAGCTCTAGGAAGAAGGCAATGGTAAGCCAATTCTGAAAAAAACGTGAAGAAAACTACAGGTACTTTTCCGGGTAGTTGTCAGGACTCATGAACAGACTCAAAAGCAACAATAACAAAAAAAAGATGAAATTTTTGCTGCATTAAATGCTACATTTTCTATAAAGCATATATCAGTAATGGCTAACCTTTTCTGGACCGAGTGGCCAAAGTGCACATGCGTGCTTGTGCGAATGTGCATGTCTGTGCCCGAATCCCCAAAATGCAATGCATGTGTGGCCCCCGCACATGTGCCCTGCCTCCTCGCACATACGCATGTGGCAGAGACCCAAAGCCCAGCTGACTGGCAGAAGGCACGTGTGCATGCATGGCAGAGCTGAGCTGGGGCAACAGCTCGCATGCCATAGGTTCAGTGGTGGGTTGCCCCTGGTTTGGTCTGGTTCACGCGATCCGGTAGCGGTGACGCTGTAACATCACCGAACTGGTTCTATGCGTCCCGGACCACGCCCCCCCTGTGTGCCCGTACTTACTGGCCCGGTCGTGGAGCATGTGGAGCGCGTGGAGCGCGCATGCACAGAAAACTTTTTTTGACCTTTTTTGGCCAAAAAAACTTCTGTGCATGCGCAAGAGTGCCTGTTTGGCACGCGCGGGCAAAGAGCGTGCACCAGACGCGCACTCCGCGAACCCCGACCACGCATGAAGCGCGTGCACCTTTAGAACCGGTAGGACAGGTAAGTAGAACCCACCCCTGCATAAGTTCACCATCATGGGCATATATGATAGAGTAGTATGCAAGGGTGCAACTTTGCTTGTTTTTTGCCTTTCTAGTGTATATCACTTTAGGCAAGTGCCCTCCTGGGATGCATTTTAATCTCAAGCTACTTCTGATGTATACTTAATAAATAACAGAGCACTGCTGATGATGCCATTAGCTTCTGCTATAGATTTATACTAGAAATGAAATCAAAGCCTCAAACATACATTTAAATATTGCAGTATATTTTCTACCAGCAAGATAGTTTCAGACTCTGGATCATTATATACAGTAGCAAGAATCCTTCCTGTTTCGGTCTGTGTTCAGCCAGTCTAACAACTTCCAGTACAAATCCCTAGCATAGATTTTTTTCCCCCTCACTGATAGTGCTTAAGAAACTGGATGTAATTAACTAGGTCAGTTTTTCTACCCTTACTGAAAAATAGGAATCTCTTTATAGATAAAACTGCTACATGTGTAAAATATTTAAATATCTGCTTAAGAAATATTTTATCTATACAAAAATTTAGAAACATTTAATTGGTAGAGGAATTGCTGAAGTTGTTAGAAACAATGAATAATTGAACTACAATCAAGAAGAGAGAGAGGCTGAGAAGAACTGGAAGAAGAAAATGATAGATGTAGGAGAGTAAGATTGGATAATTAAGATAAGTGGAGATAGAGATTAGCTATATGAGGAATACTGAGTTTAAATGCATAACTGAGAAATCTGTGAAATAATACTGATGTTTAATTAAAAATATTTATTTTATCACTTTCTTTCTCTAATGCTAAACAATGAGTTCTTGCTTGGTAGTTTCTTTTTCATAAAGAAAAGTTTGACTGGACCATCTGCTGACCTAAAACAGTATTACAATGGCTTACTGTATGTTTATGAACTTCCTATTAAACAGCACTTGGTAATATTAAATTAATATATTAAAATAATTAAACATTATTTTGTTATATTTTCACTCCAGTAATTATGGATGGCATTTTGCTGTTTTGAAGTTGATTTTCCCCCCCAAACATCACACTGGAAATCATTGTTGCTTGTATTATACACAAGTAAGTTTTAAATGTCTATTGCGTGCAGCACATTTTTTAAAATAAGCAAAAAAATCATCACTATAGACAATTTCAGCAGCTGTATTCAGTAGTTGGCACCAGTAGGAGAGCTGTGCAACATTAAACATTATGGCTTCCTAAGCATTTCAGGTGCTATTCCATTGTAGCAAGCTTTCCATTATTTTTGGCAGGACACCTTAGGAATGTCTGCTTCATTCAACTGTAGCTTGGATGCCAAGATCATGCTGGGGCAAAAAAGGGCTTACAGTAGAAAGCAAAGCAAAGTAAAGCAAAGCAAAACAAAGCAAAGCAATACAAAGCAGAGGAAAGTAAATTCACTATTTTCAGAACCATGAATTAAAATAATCAGATTGTGATCAGTCTGGCAACTAAGAAGATAGAACCTGTTTGCCAGACTGAATGGCTTCTCAATGTAGCTGCTTTATTTAGTTGGATGAAATACTCAGAAATCTGTCAATCTATGGAGATAAAAACCAGACTTTACTTATTCCTGTGTTGGTATGAGGAAAGGAGGCAGACAGTATAAATTTAAGAAAGAAATTGTTTGTCAATACAACACTTGCTTAGAGTACTTCTATATACTGTTGGCTGCTTAATAAACTTAATAGCTTATTAAAAGTTACTAAAAATTATAAGACTTGTTTTTTGAGAACAATTAAAATATTGTTGAGAGGAAAACCTGAACCCTATCACCAGATTTACATCATAACTGGCACCCTTTGTTTGATATGATGCAAGCATATTATTTAATCATAGTTGCAATGTGAACTTTTGCTTAAATGCCCATGACATGTAGATCTTGTCTAATCTTTGCCTTAACACAGAGAATATGTTTTCTGATGGTAGTTAACTAGCCCATGGTAACTTACTTATTTTGTGAGTTATGTGAAATGTTAGTTTGTAATTTTTATTTCAAGTTTTCAAGATAGAGACTGCAAATAACCAACCAACCAGTATTGTATGTCTAAAGAAAACCAGTTTGGTCTAGTAATCAAGGCACCAGTATAACAACCAGGAGACAGTGAATTCTAGTTTATTCTGGAGACTTAGTGTAGTTTAAGGAAAGAAAGCCAGCTTGGTGACTTTGGGCCAGTCAGCCTGTCTCCATACATGACATCAGGCTCAGGCAACAAGCCAGTTGGTCAATTCCTTTGCAATCAATGGATCAACACTTGGTTGATCTGGGGGGGGAAACAGGTCCTGCACTTGTGGGAAAATGCTAGGAAAAAATTGAATGAGATCAAATGGTAAAAATTATTAGGTTGGATTCAATTATTTATTTATTTATTTATTTATTTATTTATTTATTTATTTATTTATTTATTTTTTAAATTCCATTTATACCCCGCCCTTCTCCGGAAACTCAGGGCGGCTTACAACTTTTTGAGCACAACTTAATGTGCTCAGCAAATCCCTTCATCCTTTGTATATGCCTGCTTATTAGGGCTATTGCCCCCCCAAGCGGCATTATTACAAAGTCAGCTTATTGCCCCCAACAATCTGGGTCCTCTTTTTGAGGTTCTCTTTTAAAAAATTAGTTTCATTTCAGTTTCAATTCAAAGAAGCTTCTTTCACTCTGAAAGGGGAAACCATTCAGACCATAGTCTAACTGAAGACTATAATTTCAGCAGTAAAAGAAGAAAAGAGAAAGTTGTAAGCTTATCCGATTAGCATTTCATATGCCTTCAGTTGAGGAAGAGAGACATAGCGTTTCCCATGTGTATATATTCAAAACTGGAATGGAAATAATGAATAAAATACCTATCAGAAATCTCGCCAAACAACTACTATCAAATTGAATCCAATTCTACTGCATCCATCTGCATGACATGGCCCTGCCCTCTCTGCATCATGGCTGTTGCAAATCTTCAATATCAAAAATCCTAAATTCAGTCTGAGTTACAAAGACATTATACATGTCCTGATTATATGTGAATTTCCCTATGCTCCCAAAGCTTCTTCCTATTCTTCATTTTATTTGCCATTAACAGAACATTTTTTGTGTCTTCTAATAATTTACTGTAGAAAGAAATTACAGAGTTCAAGAGGACTTTTTTTCACATACATCGGAAGAGTTTTCTAGTTCCTCTAACAGCCATATAATTGAACTTCCAAGCATGTTGGTGACACCTTCTGATTTATTGAAAGAGGCACCAAATTGGAAAGTGTTTTTGTTTTGTTTTTTAAATTGGTTCTTCTGATTTGCATGGGAATACATTTGTGCAACTGAATTGTTCAGTTGTGTTAGGTATCAGACTTCAAGCTAATCTTTTATTTCTAAAGTGGTCCCAGTGGTGGTAGGAGAACTTGGGGCTGTGACTTCTAAGCTGGGAGAGTGGCTCCAACAGATCCCAGGAACAATATCAAAGTTTCTGTCCTGAAGAATACAGTGCTAGGAACTGCTTAGATACTGCACAGAACCGTCAAACTTCCAGGCCTCTGGTAGAGGTCCTGAGATTAAAGTAGATTCATACCACTCATAGGGGTGAGTAAGATTTTTTTTTTTTTTTTTTAAAAATACATATTTATATATATTGACTTTATTGTTTATATTCTGGGGTCTTTTTTAACTAGAAATGCTGAGTGGATAAGTTACATTTATACAGCTGCACTTTTGTCCTGTCATCTAATCCGCATTGTATATTGTATATTGCAATACTGTATTTTGCAAGCCTAGGTGTAATGTAGATCACAGATGGTTAGTTCTCAAGTCTATCTTTTTTTTTAACTAGAAGCCCAACATCCTGTAGGCAGTTACTAGAGTTGAAGAACAAAAGGATACTGAACATATTCTGATTCTGTTCGCTTTACCAAACATTTTTTTACTCTTATTTTTACTCAGAAATATTATTGTCCATATTACCTCAAGCTTTCTTCATTTTGACAGACTAATTTAGATATAAGCAAGATATATAGTGCTTGCTTCAGTTAAACATGTGAAAGTCAGAAATCAACCCAGAAATTGCCCCTAAATCCACTTTTTGCCATTATAATGAACGATAGATTTTCAGAGAACATTTCTGCTCCATTTGTAGTTTTGGTCAGACAAAATATTAAATAGAATTTAATTGTGAATGAGCTTTTGCATTACTTTTGCAAGCAGGAGCAGTAAATTCTACTCAGGTAGAACAACAGAATAGAACAGAACAGCAGAGTTGGAAGGGACCTTGGAGGTCTTCTAGTCTAATCCCCTATTCAAGTATGTGATTTGCTATGTTATGTTTATGTGCAAATGGGAACGCTGGATTATTTCTCCTTGAATAAATCAAAAACATGCGTTAGCGATGACATTTTGCTAGTCCCATCTGCTAGTGCAGTTAGGTGAGTTGTTATTTGCCATCATTAGTCAAGGAGCTCATGCTTCTCCTCCCCTGACACTGTCACTTCTGTTTCAACTCTCTCCACCACCTATCTCCCCTCTATCTTTTGGCTTCCCTTTACTTCTCTGCAACCTACCCTTCACCTCCCTCATGGCTCCAGCTGACCATCACTGTCTTCTTTATATTAATGATGAGGTGTGCTGAGCAAGGCAGCTGCTGGTCATTCAGGAGGCCACCTTGGGGCCACCCATGCAAGATCTCAGGAAGGGCCAGCAGCTTCCTTTGCCAGGTACACCTTGACAGTGGGAGGAAGAATTGATGAGAATTAGCTGGGGTGACAAGAGGCAGCAGATGTAGGTGGTGGCAGAGTGCAGGGCAGCCAAATGGACAGAGATGGGAGCAAGATGGGTGAGGCAGTTGAAGCTCATGTTATGGTCATAAATATGTCTGGACTGCCAAGTGCCAGATTTTGTTCACATGACCACAAAGGCACTACAATAGCCATAACTTCAAGAATGGCCATAATTACTATTTGTTCTATGCTGTAGTAATTTCAGGAAGGAAGCAAGGATATAATTGGTTCTTGTACTATAAAGTATTAATGCTGTGAGCACAGGTGTGTGAAATGTGTGTTAAGACATCAGTGGAGTTAAAAAGAATTTGATCTTTTAATTTTTTGGCATTTTATATCAAATGTATGAAAAGTTAATATTATCCAAAAGTCATTAAAAATACAGGTCAGTTTTATAGATGTACAATATTTTGTTTGAAAAGTAAATATTTGCCAGCTGTAAAATTGTGTTGTTAATATTGGCAGAAAACTTATTTTTTAATGTGTAAACAACAATTCAATCTGTCATAGTAAAACTCTGTTATGTTGGAAAAAATGTATGAAATCCTAAATACTTCTGCTCTCATGTCAGATGTTCAAGTCTTGAAATAGACAAGGCTGATAAAGGAAAAAATGAGTAAGGAGTAACTGTATATCTCAGCTCTTTTCAGTCTACATGTTACAGCAGTTATGATTTTTTTAATTACAAATATAATTTGCTTTTCTTCTAAGATTTTATTAGTGCATATAAATTAATCCAATTTAATCCACAGATTTTGTGTTCAATAATTACTTATTTCAAGTCACCTTCCATAATTTTACGTCTCAATTTTAGTTTTGGGGTGCCAAACACTGTTTGCTTGCTTTGTCTATCCCTTGATTGGCTAAGATCAAGTGTTTGTAGGAGTCCTCTGTGTAAATATAAGAACATATATCTAATTAATTAATTTGTACTAAAATTTGCTTCTTTATTTTTCTTAATCTTATATTTGTAATGTTTATTTTTCTTTCCTGGATTGAGGGATGGTTAAGATGCTGTAGTGCAGAGACTAATGAATCCCATATGCTTGGGAGAGTCTCTAGATTATTTTTTTTTGTCATTGGAACAAAAGTATTCTTTGTGGCATGAATAGTTGTTTACAAACTTGCACCAAGTTGTATCAGATGCAACCCTTCCTGGATAGACATAGCCATGCTTCAGTCATCCATGTCATAACAACTTCTTGTTTAAATTACTGAAGTGTGTTGCAATGAGGTTGCAAAATTCTTATTAATGCAAAATATGAGCTCTAGAATCTGACTGGAACTGGATATTGTGTTTAGCATGCCATCTCCATTATCTTCTAGTTCATTTGCATTTTCTTTCTTATAAAATTCTTTATTGGATTATGTTATCTGAAAATATGCTTCCTCTTTTATAGCTCTAAAATCAATTGCAGAAGCTCTCATATAAGTAATAAAAATGTGGCATTCTGAAGAGCCACTTGAGTAGGTCTTTCTCATGATAGCCTTCGTGCTTGGTAGTATCTTATTAGTCTTTCCTTAGGCAAGAATGCTGGCTGCATGACTTTGGAGATCTCCCTCCCTCCCTCCCTCCCTCCCTCCCTC
>JANHFM010002195.1:359104-369149 GCA_032468115.1 Grayia smithii
TTATTTATTTATTTATTTATTTATTTATTTATTATTAAAATTTATATGCCGCCCTTCTCCTGAAGGACTCAGGGTGGCTAACAAGAATTAAAAATATACATAGACAATTTAAAATAACGGTTAAAACCAAATTAAGACATTTAAAAAGTATTAAAACCCTCTGTCAGCTCAGCCAATTTGATGAAACAGCCACGTCTTCAGGTCGTGGCGGAAGGAGCGGAGATCGGGAGCTGTCCGGGGCTCAGTGGGCAACCCATTCCAGAGGGTTGGTACGCCCACAGAGAACACCCTCCCCATGGGTGCCACCAACCAACATTGTCTGGCTGACGGCACCCTGAGGAGGCCAGCTCTGTGAGAACACACAGGACGGTGGGAGGAAGGCAGCAGGTGGTCCTGCAAGTACCCCGGGCCTAAGCTATGTAGGGCTTTATAGGTAAGTACCAGCACCTTGAAGCGGACCTGGAGGATCACCGGTAACCAGTGCAGCTCGCACGGGAGAGGTGTCACACAGGATTTATTGTGTGAATAAAACATTTATGATGTTGCAGTAGCATAATATAAATTCTTCCACTAATGCATTAAAAATTGTTTTACCTGGAATATTTGGATTACCTACATACCCATCATACTGTTTCCTTTGGGGGAAAACGGTGTTATGCAAATTTCAGAACAGAAAAAACAAATAACAAACAAAAGAAAATAAAGGCAAGATATAAAAGAAAACAAACTAACTAATCTATCTTATACTAACACCATTCAGTATAATTTTCTATCGTTGGTGCCATTCTTTGCTTCCACCAAATGCACCACCAATTCATAGGCTGTCTTTGGCCTGTAAAAACATTATTTTTGTAGTAGTTTTTAAGCCCACCATCCAGTTACAACTGGTGAAGCTTTTTGGATGAGAAGTGAAATGTTGTTTTCTTCTTCCTCAAGGAAAAATACAGTTGCCTTTTGAAAAAGCACCTTTGAGATAAGCATTCCATTTAGTCTCATACATTCTTTACCTTCATTATGTACTGCTTTTACCCCACTCATTAACCAACCTTCAGCTCCATATTGTTCTATAATTTAGGCTTTTCATCCTGTCTTAAATCTAAAAAAAGACAATTATTTTTCTTAATCATGTTAATTTTCCTAAATCAATTGTGTATAATTATATTTATGCAAACATTTTACAATGGCCTGTTGAAAAGCAAAATCATATACATATACAATGCATCTACCCAGTATAATATTTTGTTGCAATTCCCAAAATTTAGTCATTTCTTTTATATTTAATCACAATTCTGTCCCAACATCTTCCCAGTTACACTTAAAGATATAACAACATATACTTTTTACATTCATTCCTAACTTTTCCTTTTAAATCTTTGTTCCATCTTCAGTCAAGGTGCAATCCTCAAACATAAATACGTTGTATTGTCATTGCATAAACAAACTGCATCCGTTTTTAGCACCTCTGTAGTTATGCCAATTACACTTGCAACATTGTTTAAATCAGTTACAACTTTCTTCTCATCATTTTATTCTCAGACAATACATAAAGGATATCAGGTTTCTGTCTACCTGGTTATCTACTATAGCTTCTTTGTCAGTGGGATAACTGTCTGAAAATAGAACAGAACACAGTCAAATTTAATGTGGTGGGAGAAGCAGCAAAAGTTAGATAAAATACACAGAGGTCATGGTTGGGATGTACTGAATAATTCTGGGGAAAAAATGCTTATTCTAAGCTCCCTTTTCTTCCAGATCTGTGACCCCCCCCCCAAAAAAAAAAATCATATGCAGCCATTATCAGTTCTTCCTACTTTACCGTATGGCTTTGTCACCTCCTGTCTACTCTTTTCTCTTGTTTCCACCCATTTATTTATGCCTCCCAAAATAATAACTTGTCTTTCAAACTGCATTCATTCCAAACGTTGCACAACTTTTTTCCCCACCAAATTGATCCTTCATACTTCCATTACCACCTTTTTTTGGTGAATAACTTGCAATTGTTATAAATGTATAACTTGCTGCTTTTATATTAATCCAAAGCAAAACTTATATCAAGCATATTTTTCCTGCTGTTAACCATTTCATTGTAATGAAACTGATACCCTAATTGTGCAGGGTCAGACCTGCATAAAGTTACAGTTTTCCCTTTTCACTTCTTTTTATATTTTGGATTAGATATGTGAAATTAAATTCTTCACATTTACTTAGAGATCACCCTGAATAATCAACCCTGAAGATACATGTGCCTTTGATAATATTAAGCTATTAGTGCTTAGTTAATATTTGATAACATTGTTATTTATCTTTGTTAATTATTAAATCTAAAGGAGCACTTGCATTTTTTTCTATGGAAAAGCTAAATATTAAATAATAGCTATAATATAATATAATATAATATAATATAATATAATATAATATAATATAATATAATATATATATAATAGCTAATAATAATAGATAAGTGCAAAACTGCATAAGTATTTTTCAAATGTCCAAGTAATAGTATGCATGCTTAGCAACTAGAACCAGAAGTCCCTGAAATTTTCTAATCAAAATCATCAAGTTTCCCAGCATAAACAGGAGTTTAGTGTCAGTTTGTTCATTTGTTATTGAGCAGACATTAACAAACAGTATGACTTGAATTAGAACATGGAGGCAGGGTTCTTATCACTGGGTTGAGAATATAATTTATACAAGAATTAGCCTTAATTTTATTTTAAAAAATGATGACATATTAAGGAGGGTTATAGATATTCAAATTGGGAGGGATTGGAAAAGGAAACTAGACATTGTTTTCTAGACATTTGCTAGAAAAGCTTGCGATATGGGTAAACATTTTCTAATTGGAACCAAGGACAATTTGCATTACACTGTATATGATTTCATAAACATTGATAAAGACAACACTGCAAATAAAGTACATTTATTTATTAAATAAATCTATATCGCTGCCCATTCAAAAAGAAATTCTGAGTGATAAACAGAATTTTTAAAAAATCTGATTTCTCCACTTTGAAAACTATAAACAGTTTAAGATAATTCACATTGAGGTAAGGTACTTGTTGATCTTGTGAGCATTTAAGCTATTTTTATTTGCTTTCACATTCTTGAAATATCTGTATGTTTATTATTTTCTGGTTTTCTTAACCAACGTGAGTTACAGAAGGTGAAATAAAAATATTTAAACAATTAAATAGATTGTGCAAATTGTTGCTATGCTAATGTCTGTCTTTTTCAGTAGACAATAAGCAGACTCCAAGTCTGAATCTTCCACTGACTAATTGCTTTCATATGGTTGGATGTTGTAAAATACAGTGTCTCTCTGTGTATGTGTGTTATGTATATAGGGACTGGAATTTGCATTATATCAATAATGTGTTATTTTTCTATGACTGTAATATTAGCATTCTTGTAATATTAAAGCATAAAACAACTGGCCCTTAGATGTTGAAAAGTTTAACTTCATATCAGAATCCCCTTTTGTGATATTGCGAGATTTTTGCCTAGTGAAAACCTGAAAAAAGACAAGCAAACGAATTTTCTTTTTCAGATATCAATGAATGTTCTCTTAGTGATAACTTATGTAGAAATGGGAAATGTGTGAATGTGATTGGAATGTATCAGTGTTCCTGTAATCCTGGGTACCAGGCAACTCCAGATAAGCAAGGCTGCATTGGTGAGTACTAGAAATTTTAAAACCTGTCCGTTTTATAATATTTTTTAATGTTCTTTTCAGAATTTATTTTATTTATTTATTTTATTCATTTAATTTATATCCCGCCTTTCTCCCGAAGGACTCGGGGCGGTGTACAGAAAGTAAAGGTAAAAACAGATGAAAATTAGATTAATATTAAAACCATAATTAAAATCCCATAAAATTAAAAAAAAAACCAATTTCCTCAGCCTATCTGCTGAAACAGCCACATCTTCAGGTCTCGACGGAAGGAGCGTAGGTCAGGGGCGTTCCGAAGAATTTCAGCTTCATAAAAAATAAGATGTAGCTTCAAGATCTATAAAGTTGTGCCACCCTGAGTACATCTCCGTACAAAAACTGCACTCTGTTACTTTTGTTAACTTAGCTACATTTTACATTCTAATTTTAGTTTAGTTTGATAAGTTATATCACAGAATATGACTCTTAAAAGCACTTAGGTTCTTAAGTTGATAGAGATAGGAAAGGAATGTGAAAACTGGGGAATAAATGTAAAATGTAATTTTACATTTACATTAAATGTAAATGTAAAAATGCAACTATTAGAAACAAAAAAGAGATGTTTTATAAGATATGTGTCTCATCTGTCCCAAATATTGTCCTAGATATTGATGAGTGTGTGATTATGAATGGAGGCTGTGACACTCACTGCAGTAATTCAGAAGGCAGCTATGAATGTAGTTGCAGTGATGGATATGCTCTGATGCCAGATATGAGGAGTTGCGCAGGTAAGATAAAGAAGTTTGACTTATTTATTATACTGCCTTACACTGAACAATGTGAAAATGTCTATACAGTTCTATAGTAAAGAGGCTCGGAGAATAACCATGAACCATCAAAGTTAGAGCCAGGGTGATATAGTGGTAAAGATACTGGACTAGGAATGGGTGGACGCAGGTTCTAACCCACCCTAAATTATAGTATCTCAGTGAGTCATTTTTCACAGCCCAGCTACCACACAGGGCAATGGTTCGGAGGAAAATTGGAGGAGGAAATGCTATGTACATTAGCTTGAGCTCCTGACTAAATAATGGAAGTATAAATAAAATAATGGCCACTTGTTAGATTTATATTATGTTTATTATATTCTATTACTAAATATAACCTTGATATGCAGCCCAATTCTTTCAGTAATTTCCTTACTTGCCTTTAAGCTGTCACACTAGGATTTTAGCTTCGACAGTAAAATTAGTATGAATTATGATTCTAACAAATGTATGGCTCCAGTAAAGTACAACAAAGTAGCAGTATACACCAAATATCAGGTTAAAAAAATAAAAATACAGAAGGAAGAACAATCTCTGCAAGTCTTTGCAATCTTTGCAACCTTTGCAATCTTTGCAAAGCTCCCACATGTAGCAGCAAATGGTGCTTGTTTTTTTTAAAGAGATCTCTTTTCTTCTATCTTTCTTTCTATTAAAACCTGTAAATTGGGAAATATTTTAAACTTCTGAAAAGGAAAGTCTGCTTAATATTTAAGGTAATAGTTTCCTCACAAATTTCAGTCTGAGCATTAGAACTATTCATTTTCAACAAGAAACTCATAAGGGAATTATTTTTAGGCATCAGAAAAATGTACTGAAATGTATCAGGGAAAGTCAAGTCAGGAATGAAAATAGGCCATGGATTAAAAGCATAGGCAGCCATAGCTTTAGCTGCTTTTATCAAAATGACAAAACAATGTTACACAGTCGACGTGCAAGTTCTGCCCCTTTGGTACACGCACATAATATAAAAATGCATATGTACAATGGCAGGATTTTGCATGGTGCTGCTGGATTAGTGATTGCTATATAAAAGGAAGAAGGGAAGCATTTTTATAGTGTAAGAATCACACCAGATTAGCATAGCTGGACCTGGGCAAAGGACTTCGGATCCCTAGATATTAGAATAAAATAGAGATGATGGTAAGAGTTTTACAGTAGTCCAAGGGAATAAGTAAATCCTATGGCAAAATTACTATGCAGAAATGTAAGCAAGGCAGCAAGTTGGGAAAATAAAATATGCCTGGGAATATTTGGGCACTTTATTTGGGCACTTTAATACAGGTAAAGACTACAAAACATTGGCATTCTATAGTTATACTGAAAAAAAATGTGTGCCCCAACAAATATTTCATAGCAGATTATATAATGATGCATTTGAACATTTTTTTCCAGTTTTATTACTGGGAAAAAGTTATCAAATTTATTAGGGAAATGAAAAATCAAATGTGATGATACTGAGAATTTTTTTTTCCAGATATTGATGAATGTGACAGTAACCCAGATATTTGTGATGGTGGACAGTGCATTAACATTCCAGGAGAATATCGTTGTCTTTGTTATGATGGATTCATGGCTTCTGTTGACATGAAAATATGCATTGGTATGTGAGATAGTTACAGATTTTAGAGGTTCATTTTTATAAGCTAGTGTTATAAAATAGTAACATACAAGTAGGGGAAATTAATTAAAAAAAATTTCTGTGCTTAAATGTAGTTTTAGTTAAGATAGATTTGATTTCAGCTTGTGAAAATGCTGGGAATATAATATATCTTGATTTTATTTGTACCTATGATATTCTAATAAACTAATTTTGGATGAGAAGATGGCATATATGTTAAATTGATTCATAGTTTTCATGGTTTTCTGGAATGGTTCCTCATCAAATTGAATAAAGATATCAAGTGGCATAGCATAGAAATTAGTGCTCGGCCTAGTATATTTAACCTTTTTATTTATAATTTGGATGAAAAAGCAGAGGAAATGCTCATCAGATTTGAAGTTCACGCACCACTTAGTGAGATGGATAATACTTAGGAGACATATATTTAAAAAATCTGCTGAAAAGATGCTTCAAGGGGTGCTTTGCTGCAATCTTCATGAAATGAAAGCACCCATTTATTCCAAACCAGGCACGATAATAACATTATGGAAATGTGTTTGGGAATTGAAACTGATCAGGAGCCGAATTTGGTTCTATTGTAAATTGTGGTGTAAAAGGGCAATGCAATCTTAGATTGCAACAGTACAAATAAAGTTTCCAGTTCTCATGAAGAAAAAGTTACAATGCTGTATTGTTCATACTCCATTTCGACAGAGAGCTGTTCAGATGCCAAATTTAAAAAAGATTCAAAGAAGCTAGCAAATATTTAGAGCGGTAGAATTGTGGTAATAATATACCTGGCTATACTTAGCCTTGATGTATGATAGTACTTTTCAGGTAACTAAAGGGTTGTTTCAATCATCATCCTAAAGAGGAAAACATAGAATAAAGGTCCTGGGTCTTAAGGCAGTATATGGATAAATATTTAGAAAATCATCCAAACAGTAAGATCAATGGCCAATAGGAATAGGAGTTGAACAGATTTTCTTCTCCAGATGTGTTCAAGCAGAAGCTAGACAGTCATCTGTTAGGGGTACTTTAATTTCAATCTCTGTAGTAAGCAGGAGAATGGACTCATTGGCTTAAGTGTCTTCTTCCAATTCTGTAATTCTCCATGGGATTAAATAATATGTTTAAGTAATTTATTAATATATAACAATTCTTTATTAAATGCTTTTGCTAATCAAGCTCTTTTAAGATGTTATAGAAGACATTTTACTTTTTTATATAGATGTGAATGAATGTGATCTAAATTCGAACATTTGCATGTTTGGAGAATGTGAGAACACCAAAGGATCTTTCATTTGTCATTGCCAACTGGGTTATTCTGTCAAGAAGGGAACCACTGGGTGCACAGGTATGATATTACAATACTATTTTTAAAAAACACATACAAACAAACTTAGATTTGCCTTTGTGGAGAGGTTCTGAACATTTTTCATTGTTACGGATTTGGGCTTCCTTCTCATACTACTAAAAAAGGGTGATTCTACAGATAAGTAGATACTGTCAGGTGAAAGAGGATATGCTGGTGAAGCATAGTGTGAACATGACTGATCCTAGATGGGTGAGGGTGCACAAATGGCTCATGCAGTGCCATGCAACTGGGCCATGGCAGTGAGTAATGCTTGGGGAGGATGCAAATGATTTGCTGGGATGACTTGTGACCTTCCTTGCCAGCTTCTCCATTCACTTTGCTTGTAGGAAGCTAGCAGGGAAAATCACAAATTCAGTCACATGACTGGGGTGCTGCAACTTTTGCAAGAGTGAGCCAACTGCCAAGCATCCAGATTGTAACTTTGAAGGGTTGCTAATGAGTAGTCATTAACTGATAACTACCTGTAGCTGAATCTGAAATCCCAGCACTTGAAATTTCTGTACTTTGTTTTCTTTAAAAGCAAATATATGCTAATCAGAAAAATCTTATAAGGAATTTATGATTTTCACATACTTATTTCTCACCCATTCTTGCTGTAATTTCTGTAGATATGATGACAGCAGTAGAAGTCAGATAAATGTAAAATGCTTTCTATGAAATTTGCACATCAGTTTCTGTTCTTACCTTTAATTCATCCTTTCTTTCTTGCATGTAATCAAGATACATGTTTTTTAGTTTGTTTTGGAGGCTTTTTATTGATATTTTTATTGGAATTAAATTGTACCTCTTCTGTCATATCAGGAACTCCTAGAAAATGTGACACTGAGAGATGTGGCAGGTTTTCTTTTCATGTTATATTGGCTCCTTTATATATTTTGATATTTTTCTATGACTATAGCAATAGCAGTAGCACTTATATAGACTTATATAGACTTATATTGGAAAAGACTTATAGTGCTTTACAACCCTCTCTAAGCGGTTTACAGAGTTAGACCAATTGCTCACAATTGCCTATGTCACTGTATTTCTTTCTTAGGTTTATGAAACTAATATCCATTATTTTTAAATCTATATTAAATCCATGTTATGATTTATAGGAATTGCTTACAGTTATTTTATCAGTTGCAGATATTCTAAAAAGAGAAATATCATGGTACTTAAAGTATGTGATACATTAAAACTTTTATCCTTATTACCAACCTAGCTAACATTTAACAAGTTAGTTGAAAGTTTCAATATTTTAATGTTTAATGTTTCTTTGTTTAGATGTAGATGAATGTGAGATTGGTGCCCACAACTGTGACATGCATGGTCTGTGTCTCAATGTTCCTGGAAGCTTCAGATGTAGCTGTAAGGAAGGATGGATTGGAAATGGAATTAAGTGTATAGGTGAGTAAAGATAAATTAATATGGTTTTTTGCTCATAAAAAGGCAAATGTAAGTTATATACTTATTTTATAATGGATTCTATAAGTTGATAAGTTGCTAACTGACACCACAGTAACAAAATCAGTTGTATATATACTATTAGGAAATGGCTCTAAAAGAATTTCAGCAAATTTCAAATGGAATCTCTCTTGTCCATATAGGCTAAATCAAATGCTTCCATTTTACATATTGGATGTATTGGTTATTTTAAGAACAAACTATAAAGTATCATTTAGAACTTTATATTTATCAGGATTTCCTATTCAAAAAGATAATTTCAGACAACTACTGCAAAAACAATGACCTTCACTGTCAGCTTTAAATTCATTCCCAATTCCCAATATAGCTTCGGCTCTGTATTTATGCAAAAATTAAAATGTAGCTCTGAGAATTTCAATAAACTAACCCCATTATCTCTCCACTCCCAATATAGGAATCAATTATATCTATTGTTGTTTTCTGCATCATCTTCTCTCCAATTTCAGATGTTCTTTTGGTTCATCAGTATTTTAAAAGTACATCTGTATATTTCACTGTTATTAACTATTCAAATATAACCATTATCCACAAGACAGTCAGTGAAACTTGCATGATCTCTAGTTTTTCCCTAAGAGGTTACTACCTTGTGGGATCAAAACTATTCTAATAGTTCACCAAATGTTTTTATGGCCTTTTTAGAAGACCTGAGATAGCATTTAACCAATTCATCAATTTTCTGATGTTTCGATAATAAATATCAAGCTAAACTTTTTGCTTTTTCAAAGGAATTGTATCATAATGATTGAAGCCATTACTAATAGCTTTTAAGGCAACTTCTGCTAGCAATTTGCTTCTGTGAATTCTGTAAAGTCAAATAATGGTTACTATTAATATGTTTATGATTGTTCTCTTTCTTACTAATTGCTTTAATAGATCTTGATGAGTGTTCAAATGGAACACATCAATGTAGCATAAATGCTCAGTGTGTGAATGCTCCTGGATCATATCAGTGCACCTGTGCAGAAGGATTTACTGGAGATGGATTTATTTGTTCAGGTGAGAAAGAGTTTAAACATATTTTATGAAAGAATTACCGTAAATTCCGGCGTATAAGACGACTTTTTAATCCATTAAAATCTTCAGATAAGTGGGGGGTCGTCTTATACGCCGGGTACTGACCT
>JANHFM010002195.1:385233-395476 GCA_032468115.1 Grayia smithii
TCTATCTATCTATCTATCTATCTATCTATCTATCTATCTATCTATCTATCTATCTATCTATCTATCTATCTATCTTACCATCCATCCAACTATCCAGCTATCTAGCTATTGTTATTTTTCCATCACATTTTTGTTGTACATGGTTTTTGGAAACTAATGGCTTTTTTTTTTTGTCTTTTTTTTTGTTTTTTTCATTGCCAAAAATAATCAGGCAAATCCTATTAATGTTTCTGCTATAGCAGCATCTCTCTTGAAAATCCGCTTCTACAGAAATCCATGGATTTTTCTTCCCTTTCTTCCATATACTGTGTTGATCCATATTGACCCAGAAAATAGAACAAAAATGCCATATAAGCTGTAAAATCATAAAGTGATGGACTCCTAAAATCACTGGTTAAGACTCCAAGTTTACATATTCATAAAAATTGTTTTTCACCTTGATTCAGCTGATAAGAACAATTGGGGGTTTACTTGTAAATCTCCTTGGGCTGCTGTGTGCTCCAGTTTTGTTGGGTATCTTGGTTTAAAAATGGAAAGATTAAATTATTCCTTCTTTTGAATTAACACTTTGCCAAAGATACTTATTTTCATATTCAGTGCACCAATATATGTAACAGAAACTTCAAGCTTCAGATGAAACAAACAAACAAACAAACAAACAAACAAACAAACAAACAAATGACCCCACTCACTTTCTTATCTCTTTTCCCTTTCATTTCATCACAGAAGACAAGATCTGGACAGTGGTGCAGCATAATAACACAGAATTGACTCATGTCCACGGATTTGATCCTAGGAAGCCATACACCCTGAACTTCAGCTACAATAGCAGTGGGGATCAGCTGGAAGCAATAACAAATAATGCTGAATATTGTGAACAGGAGACAATTTACCATTGTAAAAAGTCACGTCTGCTGAATTCCCCAAGTAAGTGCCATTTATTGAAGTCTTTCCTAAATTTTGTTTGTTTGTTTTTATTTTTATTGTTTTAGTGTCTGTAATATAGCAATAGAAATATTCTCAGATAAGATCAAAAAAGTGAAAAGAGAGCATGGGTAATTTTATTTGTTTGTTTGTTTATATTCTGCCTTTATTAAGATGTATTATTTTAGGAATTAATATTTTAAATGGAATGTTAAATCTCTGAAGATGAAAATTGGAAGGACTTATGGCAGAATAACAAGGGAAGAAAGAAGAATTACAATTAACAGGAATGTTTCAAATTTTACTAAGACTTTGATGGTGCATAATTGGAAGACTAAAAAGCCACAAACAGCATGGAAATTTTTTTCTTTTACAATAGAATAAGGGGTTGAGGGTATAGAAAGTTGAGATTATAGTTAGTCAATTAATGTTAGACTAAGTAGTATTTTATTTTTTATTTTTTATGTAACTTTGCTCCGGGAAGTCAAGTGTGGGGAGAGGGTTAGGGAAGGGAGGGGGGTTATTATTAAAAAATTGTAAAACTTTTCAATAAAAAAAAAAGACTGAGCAGAGAAGTCTTGCTTTGGGGCCCAACTCTTAGAGAATGTGACTATCAGCTTAATGACTGCGTGAATAGCATGCCCATGGAAATAAGGGTGACTTCCTTGATAGCTACTATTTCAGAATAGTATTTAAACTATGGGTGTTCTACAAGACTTTTGGGGATGGGTGGTTTTTGAGTTGCTTCTGAGGCATTTGTTCTATTAATGACCATAGATACATGACAAATTAAGATGATTGTTGCTATAGTTTTGTTGTTCATTTATTAGTTTTTCACCCAAAACTGAAATGAGATCTGTAAGCCGCTCAGAATAATTTTCTGAGAGCCACATGAGCCTTAGTAAAACACATAAAGAGATAGAAAATTAATTGTATTGTGAATAATTGTTTGGTATTAATGTTTTCTATCTATAGATGTAGATGAATGTGAAAGACATCCTTGTGGGAATGGAACTTGTAAAAATACAGTTGGATCATATAACTGCCTGTGCTATCCAGGATTTGAGCTAACTCATAATAATGACTGTATGGGTAAGAGAATGAATAAATAGTAGATGTCATCATTTAGATAAAGTGATGATCTATTACTATCAAAGGGAAACATGGAAATGCCATAATATTTATTTCAGTCCTGCAATCAGAAAAAAAAATGTGGCAATTTCAATTTCATAAATTTTATTGAGCAGTGTAATTATGATTATACTTTTAACTAATCAGAATTTGTATAAGTTAATGGTTGTCATTTCTCAGTTATTTCTTTGCTGTTGTTTTATGTGGTCTATTGTTATATTTCAATTCTACCAGTTTGTAGTCAAAGAAAGCTCTTGATAAGAATGGTAGATAATATGAGGACATTCTACCAAAATTTCTTATGAGCCAAACTCATGTAGGTCAAACACAGAAGATCTCTAGTTGGCTGACACTTGAAATAAATATTCTATTCCTTCCCCCCTCCCCCAATTTTTTTTTTTTAATTTGGAGTTTTACTTGTAATCAAATACAAATAAGTCTACTTGGGGGTGGGGTGGGGGGAATTACCCAAGAATGTGGTTGCTAAGCAGTTGCAGTATGGATTTAGACAGATTTGAGAATAAAATTGGCCCTAATTGCCCTGATAGATTTCCTTTTGTTGGAGAGAAATAGAAGAAGTGCAGTGGTGATCCTGCTTGAACTTTTAGCGCTAAGCACAGAATCTTTGGAATAATTTCTGTGGTGGAGATTGTGATGTTTTACCGTGGATGGTTTCAGAGAGTAGAATTACATGATTGTACTTCTATTCTGGCATCTATATTGTAGAATTCCACAGAGTACTATCTCCACTATTGAGTTACAGTATTAACCTCTTTTTCATATATCAACATAAACTATATTTGTACTCCCCATTGCCAGTGAGGCCTTGTCTTTGTTTCATCTATTTAATATCACTGCCAAACTGAGATGTCTTGGTCTGTAGGTGTGCCAACCAGCTAGGCAAGGTGATTGTATTGTATCCTCTGATTTGCTGCCATATCCCTGCAGCTTATTCCCAGCCAGCAGTTAAAATATCAGCCAGAGTATAATAGTGCTATCCATTTGCCCAACCAATGCCTCCCCCCAAATTGGAAAATTTTCTTTCCTCTGCTAAACTGAAACACTCTTCTCATTTTCCACTATCCAATAGGTGAATATGAATGGACTGTTTCAACTCAGTTTAACTCTTCCTATGCCTAGAATTTTCTTGAGTTGAATAACATGCCTGATGCCGGTACGAGTTATTAGGACTATGTGCAAAGACTTGAAATATTCCTTTGCTTCAGTCAAAGACCCAGTCAAAGCAGCCTCCCTTTATAGTTCTGCCATAAAGTGTGGTTGTCAGGGTTCCAAGTAATAGTCCCATACCAAGCAAAACCCCAAGGCAGATGAATTCCTCAAAGAATAGCTTTATTGGAAAAATCATATTGGCACAAATCTGGTAAAACCGACACTGAAGGTTCCCATGGTTTTCACCTAATTAAAACAGAAAGTTTTTCCACAACCCCAAACAATCAGTCACATGGCCCAATCAAGCTGTCTGGATGTCTGGTGATCTCACTCCTTGTTCCACGATCCAGGTGTGAGAATGTCCTTGGTTCTCAAGAGAAAATATTTTATTTTGGCTACACAACTCCCGCTATCTCTCATTCCCCCTCCCTTTTCCTCAGCTCCAGTGTGACAACACTGAAACTCTAATATGGCTTCGATCAGGTCAGCTTTAAGGTTGACAGTGGCAGCCATATTGGCTTTTGTATATGCACTAAAGATGAAGATAAAAATTTATATACAAATATTTCTGGTCTTTCTGAATAGATTTCTTTGATGTATGAAATAGTAAAAAATAAAGATCTGTCTAGTAATATCTATTCTTAAATAATCCATATATTTTAAAGTGCTCGAGAGATTATTATTTTTATATACAAGGACCTCATTCCTTGTTTTGCCATTTCCATGATTTTATCCTTTAATTGTGTTTATACCTTAATATGGTGACTGGCTATATTTTATGTACACCGAGAGCATATTCACCAAGACAAATTCTTTGTGTGTCCAATCACACTTGGCCAATAAAGAATTCTATTCTATTCTATATATGCATTTCATTGTATTGAGCTCATGAGAAATACCTAACTTTTTCTTGGTTATTTATAGATATTGATGAGTGCAGTTCCTTCTTTGGGCAGGTGTGCAGAAATGGAAGGTGCTTTAATGAAATTGGTTCTTTCAAGTGTTTATGTAATGAAGGTTATGAACTTACTCCAGATGGCAAAAACTGTATTGGTATGTATAAAAGCAGTTATTGAGTGCTCTATGCTACTACAATGTAATGCATATTTAATCAGCTGCACTGGACATTGTGGAATATACTTTTACATATATTTTATAATATTCCTCTGGGTTTTTAGGCACCACTTATAGAACTATGTAATTATTTTATTTATGTGTTAAATTTATTGGCTGCCTAACATTTAGCTATTTGGGATGCAGATTTGAAGCTTAATTTCTGTAGGATAAATATACCGTTAAATTTCCATGCAAGAGATTTGATTATGCACTATCTGCGGGGGCTGATTTTAATATTAGATATAATTTTTTCATCTGCAGATTTAACAGTTCTTTCAGCCATGACACTTTCTTGAAGATAGCAGTTCTATATAGATGAACCTACTAGAAAAGAATCCAGCGAATTAGTGTTAGAAATTGGGGGAATTTGTGTACAATATTTGCCTATTGTGCTTGTATATTTTATGGTGCAGTAATAAAGGTACTGAACTATCAATAAAAATTAAAATTTATCGATATCTATAAGAACCGTTAAGTGATTATGGGACAGTCTGTCAGCTGTATCTACATCTGCTTCTGTTATGGACAAATAATAAATCTTGCTTTCTAGGATAGACAGAATATAAATGTAAGAAATAAATTCAACTCCGAATCCTTAAATTGCAACTTTTTTTCCTCCATTCTATTGAGATATTAATGAGTGTGTAGTGCTTCCTGGCTCATGCTTTCCTGGGACATGTCAAAATTTGGAAGGATCATTCAGATGTATCTGCCCACCAGGATATGAAGTAAAAAGTGAAAGCTGCATTGGTAAGGCTGCTTTTTCTCTCTGGGGATGATTTGCATGGTAACAAAACTGTTTATGGAAATAAAATTTAAGTATTGTCTACACACACAAACAGGTGTGTGTGTGTGTGTGATCTGTGATACCAGAAACATACTGACCTTTGTGTTTAAGTAACATGTTCTTTCAGATGTTGTTCCCATGCTGAATAAGTCTTGGACCATCACAAATTTCCTGTTTGGTCTATATACTCACATTAGTTATAGGTGGCCTGTTGCTTTATGGTGACTTTTTGATAACTCAGAAGGTTATAACTATATATTTTATAAACCTATGCATTGTTTTCTATGAACAAATTTTATTCTTGAGTGCAGAACTTGCATTTTTTTAAAAAAATTGAGATGGATGCTATTTTTATATTTAGCAAAAAGTATCTTTACTAATTATCAAAACAGTATCTGAAACAAATCCAAATAAAATGTTTTTAATCTAAGAAACATGTGATTTTAAAATTTCTTTTAACATACGATACCTTCAGAATTACAACATTTTCCTTCCACTCTCTGGTTCAAAGGATTGCAATAAGAAAATATTTAATGTTTTAATTATATTTTCAGATATTGATGAATGTAATGAGGATCCTAACATTTGCCTGTTTGGATCCTGCACTAATACTCCAGGAGGATTTCAGTGTATCTGCCCTCCAGGTTTTGTAATATCCGACAATGGTAGGAGATGTTTTGGTAAGTATAATGGTTATAACAGGTAATAATAATAAAGTCAAATATTATGAATGATTAAATTAACAACAGTATGGAATCTTGTTTTTTATTGAATAAAACCATTTCTATCTCCCATTTCCATTTAAAATTTTGTCAGAGTAGTTAAAAGGATCGTTAAAATAACAAATTATGTAGATATGAAGAATAAATGTAACAAATTCAGCTGTATGTGCCTTTTAAAAAATTAAGCAAATAAACATTTAAAAGAAATCTCAGCATACCTCATGATATAGGGTTGAATATAAAAGTAACTGTTGCTAATTAAGTATGTACTAAATAACCCTAACTAGGACTAAAGTGAATTGTGATTAGTGCAAATTATTATTGGTAAGGCTTGATCAAAAACATGGCAACGTGTGGTGAATTACTATTTCCTACTGATGAAAAGCATCTAAATTGGAATATTTCCAAGTAAGAAACCTGGAGTAATTCATTCTTAATGTGGGATTAATTATAGTGATATGACTTTTGATTTCTCTTAGATACTCGACAGAGCTTCTGTTTCACTAACTTTGAGAATGGGAAGTGCTCTGTGCCAAAAGCATTTAATACCACCAAAGCAAAATGTTGTTGCAGCAAGATGCCAGGAGAAGGCTGGGGTGATCCATGTGAACTGTGTCCTAAAGAAGAAGAAGGTAGTAAAAACATTGCAAAGCTTTTCAAGAAAAGCAGAAAACGAAACATGAAGCCAATACATAGTGTCTCCATTTATAAAACCACATCCTAAATTAAAATATTGGATCTCACTCATCAAGTCATCATATGAAATTGGAAGTAAAAAAACATGAGTTGGAATCTATCATAGAAAAACTTTCTTCATCTGTTTTTATTATCGTCTTACACTAGATGCTGAGCAGTATTACAGCTATAATTACTGATTACATTTTGGATGTACTCCCTTCTTAGCTGAATTCCTTATACAAGAGTGATTGGAAAATTTCCTTGATAGAATGTGTTGAAAATGGTATTTAAATTACAGTAGAGAGTTTAAAATATTGCTTTGTATATTGTCTCCTTAATAGTGGTGTTTCAAAAATTTTCTTTTAACAGTTGCTTTTCAGGATTTATGTCCATTTGGCCATGGAACAATACCTGGAATAGATGATACACGAGAAGGTACTAATTTCCTTCATTACCGCTCCACTAAATATCACTCTTGTTTTATATATGATAAAGAAAATTGTGTATAGGATGGAACTCTTTTAAAATAGGATTTATATACTTAACTAAGGGAAGTAAATATAAATTTTATTTCAAGAAAGCTTCTCTGCCTCTTAAGTGCAGAATTATCATAAAGTAGTACAATGTTGTTTAATATTATTATTATAGCTAATGCTGGTTTATATCATTAATAAATAAATTGTTATATCCCATTTATTGTATTAAAATTAAAATTGCTTAATAAATAATTAAAGTCTAATAAAATGTATAAACACAAATTTAATAAATACTTAAATATACAAATCATTGCAGTTAACATGTTGATACCAAAATGCAGTTTTGCATTTTGCAGTTAGCACTTCACATTTTAAAATATAAACTTATAAAAATAATGCACCAAAAGTTAGCTAATCACATGTACATCCTGTGTTAACATCCAATCAAATTAAAAATATTTTCAACAATGTGTAATGAAAAGAAATCTGGTGAATCTCTGCAAGGATATCCTTGTATACTCTTGAAATTATTTTATGAATAAAATTTTAATGAAAATTATAGCAGATATTACATTTAAAAATGTGTGGTTAAAGCTTTTTTCTTTTTTACTCACTATGTTTAACAGAAAAAAATGAAATTCTCTTATTCAATAATGGTACACTGAAATCTTGATCGAGAATAAAGATTTGGCATAACTTTTTCCTTTAGATGTCAATGAATGTCTGGAGAATCCTGGTATTTGTTCCAATGGACACTGCATAAATACTGATGGATCATTCCGTTGTGAATGTCCCTTGGGGTACAATCTTGACTACACTGGAGTGCAGTGTGTAGGTGTGTGTGATTCTGTACTGCATGTTGTTTATATATTGCATGTTTTTTAACTCCTGAAGTTTATAAACCAGTTTTAAAATATTTGTTCGGCCTGTTATATTTTAGATACTGATGAATGTTCCATTGGTAATCCTTGTGGAAATGGCACATGTTCCAATGTGATCGGTAGTTTTGAATGCAATTGCCTGGATGGATTTGAACCTGGGCCAATGATGAATTGTGAGGGTAAGTTATAGTATGTTATTTATACACCTGAAGAGTGTATTTCAACAGCTAGCTTGCTCTGGCTTATATTTAAAAGAGAAAAAAAGAAGATGGTAGGACTATAGCAAATTTTCAATTAATTGTATTGTTAACTGCCTGGAATTAATCAGCTCAGCTTTAAGATGGTCAGAACCCCCACAATTTAGCAGGAACACAAATAGCAGCAATGAATTTCATGTCCGTGCATTTCTGCATGTAGAGTGGGCTTGAGAAAGTAAAATATATTCATCTGATGCATTGAGGCCTAGGAACTTCTGAGCACTGGTGAACTAGTGAGGTGTCTCCATTATTACTAGTTATATTCAGCTTCACAGTGCTTTTAGAAAGTCAGTTTATTGTCCCAATAATCTGTCCTCATTTTACCGACCTTGGTAACATCCTTTTCCCTACTATTTCTTTGTTCTAATTATGTTTGATTGTTTTAATGTTTTAAATATTGTTGGATCATAATGATAATAATTATTATTGAGTCCAAGAAGTCCCATCGCTTTTGAGGGGGAGGGAGGCCTTGGCCCCCTTGGAAAGGGCTTGCAACTTAGGCGTCCTCCTGGATTCCCGGCTGTCCCTTGATGACCACCTGATGGCTGTGACCAGGGGGGCTTTTGCACAGGTACGCCTGTTGCGCCAGTTGCGCCCTTTCCTGGACTGGGATGCGTTATGCACAGTCACTCATGCCCTTGTCACCTCGAGATTGGACTACTGCAGTGCCCTCTAAATGAGGCTGCCCTTGAGGTGTACACGGAGGCTTCAGTTGGTCCAGAATGCGGCAGTGCAGGTGGTGATGGGAGTACCACGATACTCCCATGTAACACCACTCTTGCGCGAGCTGCACTGCCTTCCGGTTGTCCTCCGTGTGCGCTTCAAGGTGCTGATTTTAACCTATGGCTTAGGCCCAGAGTATTTGCAAGACCACCTTCTGCCGCAGGCATCCTCCCAGCGCCCGGTGCGCTCTCACAGGGTTGGCCTCCTCAGGGTGCCCACAGCCAGACAATGTCAGCTGGCAGCGCCCAGGGGAAGAGCTTTCTCTGTGGGAGCCCCAACCCTGTGGAACGATCTACCTGTGGAACTTCAGACCACCCCAGACCTTCGCTCCTTCCGCCATGACCTGGAGACGTGGCTTTTCCACCAGGCAGGCTACGGTTGACCACTTTTTAATTTGATTTTTAATTAGTTTTAAATTTTAAGCTATGTATTTTAATTGGATTTCACCCCTTTTTAAATGTAATGTCTTGTTGTTTGTATACGTCGATTTATGTTTTTTATATTTCTTGTCTATTTATGTTATTGTAAGCCGCCCTGTGTCCTTTGGGAGAAGGGCGGCATAGAAATTGAAATAATAATAATAATAATAATAATAATAATAATTTGTTTTTTCTTTCCCATGACGCTGAATTCTGGGAAGGCAACTCATAATTTCTTATTCTCAGCTTGCCTGGTCACCTGTAAATGGCCCTCCTTATTCAGAAAAGCATTCTGGAATCCCAAAAGGCAGGGTATTGGATTTTTAAACACGGATTTTTAAAACGGGAGACCCAACCCTTTTCTGATCTAGCTTTAGTTGTTTTCCTAATGTCACCTAAGCTTTAAAAACACACACACACACACTAAATAGCTGCTTTCTGATTAAAGATGTGCAAACCCTGAAGGAATTTAGCAGGTGAGGAAGGGAGGAAGGGAGGGGGAAAGAGTTCCTTTCCGTCTTTTAACCACAATGGGACAATAGCCTTTGTCAAAACACCACAGCTCAAGAAAAGTTGAAGAATGTCAAGGACAGACAGCTCTGAAAGACAAAAGCCTCAATTACCTGCATTTTCCTCCAGGCTGTTAAAGCTCCCCTCAGGTTTATAAGTAAATCTGTAAACAGTCCATTGTATTTTGTTCATGAGGGCTTGTAAAGGGATTACTGTAGAACTGTGCCAATTGCTTCTTAATTCTGCCAAAAATGTTTCTAAAGAAGATCTTAATTGGCCTGGGTTTGGTTTTTTTTTACTCCCCACTAAAAGTAATGACAAGTTTAATCCTGAATTCAGCAAAAGGGGAATTTAAAGAGGGAAAGAAAAGAAAAGAAGAAAAGAAAAGAAGGAAAGAGAAAAAATTAAAAAGAAAATGGAGGAGGGAAGAGGGAGAGAGGAGAGAAGAA
>JANHFM010002195.1:411689-428414 GCA_032468115.1 Grayia smithii
TCTATTCTATTCTATTCTATTCTATTCTATTCTATTCTATTCTACTCTACTCTACTCTACTCTACTCTATTCTATTCAGAATTCTATTCAGAATTCTATTATGACAAATTAGTATTGCGGATTAAAAAAGATTTGGATAATTGGAGAAATTTACAGTTATCTTTATTCGGAGGGATTAACACTATAAAAATGAATATTTTGCCGAAATTGTAGTTCTGTCATTTTTTTCAAATACAGTTTATGCCATTACAATAGTCTGTATTAACTTAAATAGCTTTTAAAATGTCTCTTGATCAGTCAGTCTTTCCTTATTCAGAAACAAACATTGCTGAGGATGCTATTTCGCATCTGGACAATGTTTTCATGTCTTTCTTTTTAACAAAATGTGTCCATTGTTCCTCAGTTTAAGACCTTCAGTTATCAAAATGTGAAGATAAAAAATAAATGTTGCTAAATATTTGAGCTGATAGGACTTTGATGCTCACTATGTGCATATCGCTGAATCTGTTTCTTTTTTATTTAACAACAGCAGCAGCAGCAACCAAAATCTATGCAGTTGTGTGGTAGGAAATGTTTAATTTGTGTATGTGTGTATATACATTGTAAATAAATAGGATGCTTCTATTTTTGCAGTTGTGTACTGTATGAGATGAAAGTGTTGAAGTAGATAAATAACAAGAACAATGTGTCTGTAACCAATTCTGGAAAGCAGCAGCAATGGCCTAGCTTTTCACCCAAATACATATTCTCTCTCCATCTCTCACTTTTATCCTGTTCAGTTCTATCTGATCACAGACCTGAAGCTTACAAAATTACATTGCAAACAGTAGCACATTTCTAACAGCAAAACGCAACGGGCTGCCATGATTTATTCCTCTGAGATACTTTTTGTATCATCCAGAAGTAGAATGGAATCCTTTGGTAGTATGACTTCATGTTCTTTGCTATCCTTTCCCCATGTCCTCTCCCCTGTGTTAGAACCACAGATTTTTTAATTCCCAGCCAGAAGGGCCAAAAGCCTGGTACGTCTGACTGGCTGTAATAAAATTGGTGTCGGTAGCATCAAAAATATTATTGTACTTAGGACCAAAGAAGGAAGCACCATGTGAATGAGGATTGACAGGGCATTTGAACATACTTTAAGTTTTGTTTCGTCTGTTTGGGGGGATCATAAGTAGAATGCTGTATCATCAGAACGAAGATTAGCCATTCTTGTTCAACTGGTTGTTTTTTTACATATATATCATTTATATATATTGTAACATTTTAAAATCTTCTGTTCAATATTATAATGATCTGTTAAAATTCATACATATCTCCAATTCTTATTTTATGAGTATAAATGTGTAGGACTTGATAGAATATTACTGTTAAAGAAGAACACACATTTTTTGCAGAATAAAAAAAGTGTCACTTTTAAAATACTCCATTATTAATTCTTTTGGGTGTTGCACTTAATAAATATGTATGTATGTATGTATGTATTTTTTTCCAGCAGAATTAATTGTACACTGTTAACACTAAATCAGACTTCTGAATTCCTAAATTATGATTTAAGAGTAAGAACGATCAGTAGTTTTTGTTTTTGTTTGTTTTTGTTTGGAGTGAGGGTTTTTTCAGTTTGCTTTGCTCTGGCATTCATTATATCTTTGTATTGTTCATATTTAATGATACTCATGTAAATAAAATTGAGTGTAAATAAAACATGTCTGTTATTTATATAATTTTTAAAGTGTAATTGGAAACAAATCTGATGTGTTGATTCTGCAAAAAATAAATAAATAAATAAATCCTAAGAGGTGTTTGGGTGGTGGCCCAGGCAGATAGTAAAACTCCTGAATCTAGAAAATTCAGAGAAAGAAGAACATAAGTCCTTTTCTGGTCTAGGCTTCTTTTAGGCAAGAAAAAGGAATTCTAGGAAGCAATAAAAAGAAAAAAGCTATTTAATAGCAAGTTGTCCCATTCTCTCCCAACATTGTTTGTGCCTTTAAATGAGCAGCTTTATCTGAATTCTTTCATCGAGCATTGAATTGAACTGATAATACACCAAAACACTTGAAGTTTACTGTTCACTTCCTTTCCTACAAAGAAATTATCATAGCAGTATCTATTATTCCTTGCCCTAGCTCCTACCATCCTAGCAGTTTGAAAGCATGCAGATGTGAGTAGATAAAGACTTTGGTGGGAGGGTAACAGCACTCTGACATCATGCTGGCCACATGACTGCAGAAATGTCTTTGGACAGCACTGGCTCAATGGCCTTCGAAACCGAGTGGAGCACAGCCCCCAATAGTCTAGCGGAGTAAAATCTGCAGGGACTCCTTTACCTTTGCCTATTATTCTACTAGAATGGTACATATTGTCCACCTTACCTTAAGGTCTCAAACCAAAGTGTTTGGGATTGTACATGGCTTATAATACACAGGTCATGACATAATGTAATATCTCTGCTCTCAGAATTTACAGTAAGAGGAAGTGGACTAAATACAATATTCTGATAGAATTGTTATATCTCTGCAACACTGAGTGCCAGGACCCGGCCAACTCTTAAAACTAAAATACTGTATAGAGCAGGGGTCTGCAATCTTAAACACTCAAAGAGCCGTTTGGACCCATTTCCCACAGAAATCACCGGGAGCCACAAAACCTAGGTGGGCATGGCCTACTCGACCTCACTCCCACACAGTCACATGACCACTACCCCCAGCCATGCTTACCAAGGTTTTGTGGCTCCTGGTGTTACCTTAGATAATCGCTCTTACCTTCTCAAGCCAGGTGAGGAGTGACTGGGAGGGGTGAGGGGCGGGGCCAGCCAGTGGTGGGTTTAGCAGACAGGGAGCCACAGCAGGAGGATGAAAGAGCCACATGTGGCTCCGGAGCCACAGGTTGCAGACACCCGGTATAGAGTCTTCTACGGTAAAGATCCATGTATTCAATTCCTGATAACGGATTTGAACCCCAAAGTATAACATCTTGCTATCCATGCCTGACAAATCCCAAATAGGATGAAACTGCTGATATAGTGGCTTCTGGTGGTCACCATATCTATTCTATGCCACATTTGAAAATAAATAATATTGTTTTCAGACCAATCTCTTTTTGTTGGTTTAATGAGATGGGACCACACAGCATGCTACCAAATCTAGTTGTTGGTAATATTTGCCAACACCTATTACTGATGCTGAAAAGAGATCTTGACTTAATTATCTCTATTGGAAATGCTAGTTTGGTCTTCTTACAACTGATAAGTTTCAAATGCCTTAGACATAAAAATCCCTCATCTCTCCCCCACCCCATATTAATGCTCATAATGAATGTTGGACCATTTGGCCCACATCAACTGGGGTGCAAAATTTAGCAGGCTGTTTTAGATCACAGCACCATGGAATCTTCAATTCTTCTGGTTGCCAAACAAATTCTATGTATGTGACATATATTATTTCGACAGCATGGTGAATTAACCATGATGCTAATGCTGACAATGTGTCAGATGTATTTATCTCATGGATTATTAATTTTGGTTTTTTAAAGAGGAAAATGGGGGAGACAGCAGCTGCTGTTTAGCTGTAATAGCTTGAGTACAGCGTGTTCCCTACTGGAGACAAGTTCTGTCCTTGTACTTATTCATATCACTGGACAAATTCTACAGGCATCATCACCTACGTCAGTCTATAACTTTCAATTTCCTTGAATAAAGAAGCCCAAACAGTGGGAAGGTCTACTTCTCTAAAAGAGCAAGCTTTATTTTGCCAAAAAATAAGGAGTATGTCAGATGTTTATAATACTTGTTCCTCAAACTTCTTTGAAATAAGGAGATTAAAATAGATGACATATTTTACTCTATAAGTGTAGATATAATTTTATTATAGAATATTAAAGAACGTAAGCCAGAAAATTCAGACATCAGTATAAAAAAAATAAATGTTAAAGAGAGATAGACAATCAAACAAACAGCTATTTTCATGAATACTGGCCTTGTCTATATAGAGGAAAGATGCTACGTTATTTATGACTTTCCATCCAAAATAATGACATGCAATAAATCAGAATCCTCAAAATTGCCAAATGTAGTTTACAATTTATTATGGTGGAAGAAAAGTCAATTATTGAAATTCATTTTTGGATGCAGGAAAGAATGACTCTCCTCACAGAGTATATTTTTCTTTTTTCCCTTTTTTCTTATTTTTCTGTTGATGCTGATAGAAAAATAGGTCCATAATAAGTTTGTATTCTAAAGTAATATAAAATAGTAGTGAGCTAACTTACCCAAATGGATATTTCAAGAATCCTCAGCTGCATCTATCTTATTTTAGAGTTATCTGAAATTTGCAGTCTTTTAATTGTTTCTTGCACTTCTAAATAACTGAAAATCACCCAAAGGGTCCAACAGGAGATCCCAAATCACCTTCTTATTTTAGATTAAATCACCTCCATTCATCTATAGCTAAATTTTAAATAATTTTGTAGACACATTACCCACATCCACTTTATTATAAGTACATAGTGATGTAACTTGGTTTGGGTACTAAGCGGAAGTCCAAAGTCATATTTTGTACTTCTGAAGTTACCCAATTGATGTCATGGGAATTTTAATATATCCCCATTGTTTCTATTTTCATTTTTATACTTCGCAACCTGAAGAAAAGAATTATAAAAACTATTTTAATGGTTTTGTTAATCCAAAGGAAAGTACCCATTTGAATAGCCTGTACATGTGCACATAATTCATAAATAATTCAATTTTAAAAAGCAACAACTATTTTTCTGGCCTTTTACATGGCCTAGTTGCATATATCTACTTTACTTTTATCTTCTAACTGGTAGTTTTTAAAAATATTAATGTTGCTTTACTGAAACTTTTTCAGCAATCTACCCTGCCACTGGCAGTGTATAAAAAATACCTGGGTACTTCAATGAAATTTAAGTTTGTAAATTAAATATTTACTTTTATAAATTCTAGGCCTGTAAAACTTAACAGTAAGTTCAATTGTTTTTTTTTCCTTAGAGAAGTGCTGAGTTAGCTACTTGGTTCAGTTCTGCTTTTTTGTTCTAATACTGATTTTGAGTGATTCTAGCAAATCTTACAAGATTTTATTTATTCATTCAATTTGTGTGGCCAACCATCTCAACAGGTAATTGTGGGTGGTGTACAACATTAAAATAAAAAAAATTACAATAATACAAAAAATAAAATAGCTACCAAGAATGAGAAGATTAGTACAATAGAAATCAAAGAAGCAATATGTCACAAATATGCTTAATTATATCATTTTTCTCCAAGATCCAGGTGTTGCAGTGAAGCAATGAGTTAGCTGAATTACTGATGGTATAGAATTGCTTGCTTTATTGTAAAACTCTTACACATTTTATAGAGAAATAGTATTGCAAAGTCAGGTACAAATCAATTACCAATTAGCTTACAATGACATTCTTTAGTTAGTGACTAAAATCATGATTTGTGTATACTTTTGGATTATCCTTAGATGTCAAGCAGACTTCCTGGCGTTGTTTACCAGAAGCACCTGGATTAGTAGTCTTGTTTGCTCTTAATATTAGTGCTCTCTAATCAAGGCTGTGTTTGCTGGTTTAGATATCAATGATGCTTCCTTCATCTATTAGGCAAAGTGCCCTTTTGGCCGAAAATGCTCCCCTGACCTGAGAATGTCCTTCTGACCAAGAAGGTTTGCCTTCCAGGCTGAAGGAAATTCTCTACATTGCAGCATGGGCTTGGCCTCCCTGGATCTCTATGTCCTAATAAAGTGTGCCTCCTTTGATACAGGAGTCTTGCATTTGAGATGTTATAATAGTTTTACTTTCAGCAATTGAAAAGAAATACTGCTGAATGACTGTGGAATGTGTACAGGTGGTCCTTGACTTATGGCACAATTGGGATTGGAATTTCATCACTAAACATTATCTAATGAGTCATGCCTGATTTTGTGACCTTTTGTGTGGTTATGAAGTGAATTATGTGGTCATTGGGTAAATGTGGCTTTCCCCAGTGCTTTTGCTAATCAGAAGCCCTCTGAAATGGTTGCATATAGCAATCACTGGATCTAGGATGGTGCAACAATTATAAATACATGCCAATTGCCAAGTACTTGAATTGGCAGATATACAGAATATATGTATATTTTAAAATTTTCAATCTTTTTTAATTTTTAAGGATGCCTTTTTACATTTTTATGGTTGTTTTCATGAATGTTTTTATTGAATGCTGTATGCCACTGAGAATCACTTTTGCAAGATAGGCAGCCATATAAATGTGAAAAATAAATAAGTACATCCTATTCCCAGCTGCCTGGGAATTTGAGAATTTGTAATCCTAATACATCTGGAAGACACCAGATTATGTGATTTATTTTATCAAAGTGTTACACACTGTCATCTTGTGGCACTTTCATTATAACTGCACTTTAATAATGAAGTGGAAAAAAACCAGTCTAAAATTGGACTGTGCTAAAGTCCCAAGAACCCGATTTCATTTCAGCACTGCAGTCTTTAATCTACTGTACTAAATGCAAATATCTCCTTGGTTTCAATGGAGCCTGGTTATTATCTGGAGCATACCATATAGTTGACATCTTGATTTTAATGAAAGTGGTTAACCCATATAGAAGTTGAAATAGTTAATACTTCTGTTTTGGAACTTGTCATAATTTTCATAATCAAAGCCCAATAGCACAGAATTTAACAAACCCACTGTAAATTCAGAAATCCAAAGGTGGTTATATAATCGCCTCATTTTGCACGAGGAAAATGCAAATATTTTACAGAATTACAGATGAAAACCATGTTCTCGAGGAAACTGTTGCTTTCAACAATCAATAACAATGCTCCATAAACAAATGCTCCATAATGCTCCATAAATTATCTATTGGCTAAATCCTTAATGAGGCTTTGTGGAATGATCAAAATGCATTTTTAAAATAAGATTATATGGGAAGGCTTTTTTTGGACAAAAACTGAATGCTATCTATTCAGGCTTCTGAGCTTGCTCTAAGGTCCTATAACCAAACTTTGATTTGTCAAAGTGTGTTAAAATGTACAGTGATACAAAGAGAAGAGTTTAATTCATTTTTTTTCTTTTTTATTATTTGAAAGTAAAATTTTCACTTTTAAGAAGTATATCTTGCTTTCAAACATCAGTTGGATTTTTCTCTAATAATGCCACAATGAAATCTCAAAGTATTGCTTTCATGAATTCTACAGGCAGAAGGAAAAAGTGGCTGCTTCCTTAGGCTTATACAGTACTGTCTTAAAACTCAACTCAAAGAACTGCCTGCATTACAGTGTCACATTGTTCAGGAAATTGCATCCTATCAACAAGAATTCATTGGTTCCTTTTATGTTTTGATGACCTACAAGCCTTGCCTGGTTTGAATGGACAGAGCTTTTACAGTAAGTATGCTGGCAATATGGTTGCTGGATTGCTATGTTCTGAATGGTGTGTACTCCTCTCTCTCCAACTGTACTCAGTGGGTGCATAAGGCAGAACGGTCACTGGACTGCAGTGCTTAACTGCTCTTCACCTCTTCTTGCTTAATTGGAAACTGGGACTGTTCAGTTACTTTTTTCTTCTCTGAGGACAGAGTCAATACATTTAGGATGGTATACATTAAATGCCAAATTACAAAATGACATCCTGATATTGTAGTAATTAGGCAACAGACATCATGGATGCTTATTACATATATATTTTATTTCAGGTCTTTCTCTATCACCCTAAAGACAAGAATGCCTTTCCAACAAAATATCATGCTTCTTAATAAGAGTGCTTTGTTTTCAAGGATTCATCTATTTAATAGTGTTTATTATAGCATTTATTTAATAGAGTTTATAAATCTAGTGCAGGGGTCTGTTTCCCACAGAAAACACCAGGAGCCACAAAAGCCTTTTGACCTCTAAAATGAAGTAACACTGCATATATCATTTTTTACCTTTAAGTTTATAGTCTATTTAACTTAGTACTATTTCTTCTGGCCCTTAGGTGGAAAACGAGCTTTCCTATCCCTTGCTGGAGATGTCATGGGTTAATCTGGGAATTTCTGTGAGCAAATTCTAATTTACTGGAATTGCATCTTTGGTTTAATTGTAATGATATATTCAATTTAATTTGAAGCCTTTTATATAATTGTTTCTTCCACTTAAGGAATTATAAAAATTATGATTTCTCACTCATTTCTTTACTAGTAGTAGAAATAAAATAAGCAATCATAAATGTCACCTAAAGTTGGAACCCTATTTTTGGATTCTGATGCATATTTATTGTTGTGAATGCTTTTGCAAAACCATGGCCGGGAAGACTTGCCACAGATAAGTTTACAAAGCACCTATTTCAAATAAAATTTCTTGATTATATATTCTTACTGGCCCCTATGTACTGTACCACTGCATTCTGCATTCAAATGCAAAAAAAAAATAAAATAAAATTTTGGAGAGCACAGAAAAAGAAATGCTACACCCACTTGCAAGTCTTTAAGGCAGCTGCATTTTTCCCCCTGGGATTATGCAGTTTTTACTGGGATTATGCAGTTGCCTTTCTTCCCCAGAAAAGGCCATATTTTGTTTAAAGAATTGCAGACAAGTGCATCCCTGTCCATCATAGCAATTCAGAGTTCTACACTTATAATTTTTCTGCTTTTTCAAGACAGATGGACACATTTCTAAACAAAACACTGGCTTCAGCTAGCTCTCTTTTTCACACTGCAGGAAAGTTCAGAAATGGTTCAGTGAGTTAACAACTGACTGGCTGATTTTGGGCCAGTCATTCCTTCTTTCAGTCCAGCCTACTTCACAGAATTGTGGTGGGGAAAATAGGATGAGGAGAGATATTTCAAATGTTTGCAGCATTGAATTACTTATAAAAATAATGATGGAATATAAATTAAAAAATAAATTATTTTTCTGGCAAGTTTTGCTATGTGGCAAGTCAACTTGCCATTTTTTTAAAAGTTTAAACGTATTTTGAAGAATATATAAATGCAGGTTGAATAGATAAATTGCCAAGCAGCTAGGGAGGTATGTACAGGTATACATTAGCTCTCTGGGTGGTACAAATGGGGACCCCAGGCCTCAGATAATTGGTAGAGCAGATAGAGATCCAGTAGTCATTAAATCACCATTTTTTAAAAAATACTGCAAATCCACCCTTCTCAGAGGGCCCTTTCTGCGGGGACCCTGCGGGGAACCAGGGGGTGAGGGCACCCCTCCTTCTCTGGTGCCTCAAAGCAGTGACATCCTGCTTCCTTGGACTCACCCACTGTCCGCGAGAGCTTCACTTCCTGATTCAGTCAATCCCACAGAATGCCAGTCATGGCCGCAAGTGGCCGCAGTTCTGCACCTTTTCCCCACTTGGCTCGACACTGGCTTGAGCCACACTCCGTGTCCTGTCACCATGGTAACCGACCCTCTTGGACCAGAAAGGCTACAAAGATGCAGTGGACCACGGCCCACCAAGCAGCACCAGGGAGAATTTTGTGAGCTGATCTACAACTTTATGGCTGCCATCTGGCCTGAAACATGGTCAGCCTTAGATCTGGCTCACAGAGCTGGCCTGGAGACAGCGAGGGGCTACCCCCACTTCTTCAGCCCTGGCCCCTAGCCCCTGGGCATGCACACAGATGGCGAGTGCATGAGGCCTGGCATCCCTGGTGACCATCTTGCCCTGTGGGCTTACCACGTTCTGAGTACTTCTCTTTCACCTGGGATGCCAGCCCCTGCATGCTTGCTACCTCCTGTGTGAGTGCCCAGGGGAAGCATCCAGCCAGGCTGGGTTGGGCCTGAGGCTGCAGGGGATGCCCTCTCACCATCTCCAGGGTGGCCCCGCAGGCCAGATCTAACCACATCATGGGCCATGGGTCTTGTGTTTGACATGTCTGTGATATAGCTTCCATCACCTCCAGCATTTAGGACATAGGTTTGACAGGTCTAAAAGTCCATGAAATCCATTAAGTGACACCATCAGATATTCATATGTTTACACTGTAGAGCAGGGGTGGGTTCTACTTACCTTTGCTACCGGTTCTAAAGGTGCACGCACTTCGCATGCATGCACGCCGAACGCACGCTCCTGCGCATGCACAGAAATTGTTTTTGGCAAAAAAACCTCAAAAAAAGTGTTCTGCGCATGTGTGCAAGAGTACTCTGCGCACTCCGTGCAGACACCGGTAAGTACGGGCACGCAGGTGGGCCCAGCTGCCGGTCGCATAGAACCGGTTCGGTGACATCACAGCGTCACCGCTACCGGATTGCGTGAACCAGCCCGAACCAGGAGCAACCTACCACTGCTGTAGAGAGAAAAAATGGCACATTAGGTAATTAAATAACAGTGAAATACAAAAAGTACAGACTGCCACTTGAAAAATAATTTGAAGTCTATTTCTTTTCAAAGTAAGATACATAACACATAATAGCAATAGCACTTAGACTTATATACCGCTTTACAGCTCTCTCTAAGCAGTTTACAGAGTCAGCATATTGCCCCCAACAATTTGGGTCCTTATTTTACCCGTCTTGGAAGGATGGAAGGCTGAGTCAACCTTCAGCCTGGTGAGATTTGAACTGCCAAATTGCAGGCAACCAGCAGTCAGCAGAAGTAGCATAAGTATTGCTTCTATCAATATAGGCTCAATATAAGGGGCCACGGGCTGGCGCGACACAATTGAAAGCGAACTGAAGAGGAGGAGGCAGCAGGAGGAGGAGGTGAAGGCACCACGGCGGCGGCAGTGGCAGCAGAAGCAGCAGTTGGGACTTCTTGGGAAGCAGCCAAGTCCGCCGCCCCTTTACCTGCCTCCTCGCCTCCCTCCCTGCCGTGGAGACAGACCAGGGAGCAGCAGCGCCAAGAAAAGGGAGCCGTGACCAATATCTGTGTGTGCTGCGAGGGAAAGGAGGGGGAACTACTGAAGACTATGCCACTTTGGAGAAAGGCATCCAGTGTGGGTCACCACAACATGAAGAACTGTATTTAAGGGTCGTGGCATTAGGAAGGTTGAGAACCACTGCTCTAGATAAACATTTGGTTTAATTGATATTTAACACCATCCTACTTTGCTCCTACTAGCTGACAAAATATAGGAAATGAAATCTCACACATCTGAAGGCCTGTATGTGAGGAAGGTTGCTTTGGTGATATGATAAAAGTATGTTGATCAGTGTCTGTGGAGATTCTCAGACATCCAGGTCAAAAGGTGCTTTTTCAAAGACAACTGGACTTTCTTGTTTTTTCCTTGAAAATGTTTCACTTCTCATCCAAGAAGCTTCTTCAGCTTCTGTGTTGATCAGTATTTCTGATCAGGTCCTACGCAAATTCTATATTTTCCTATTGAATAAATTACCCAGTAAATTAGCTGAGAATAAAAGATAATATTTAGACTTATCTCTGTAAAATTCATGTTGGTTGAAATATTCTGGAAGAAAGGTAGATGTCCATCAGATGTCCATCCATGCTCTGAAATGCAGTTTCTGGACCCGAGATCTTGGTACCATTCTAGAGCCAGGTAGCAGCAATGATGGAAAATTAGAATAATTAATGATCTATGGTTAAAAAAAAAGTCTAAATGGAAATATTGAGGCTTGCCTACACCTTTTGCCCTTACCTTTGCTTTCTGGTTTAACAGATCAGTTTGGAAAGTTTGGACATTGATCTTCCATTGAAGATGAGATTCAGCGTAACTGGCCTTGGCAATAAAGAACATATATTAGATCTCATGCCTGCAATACAGACCCTCACAAATCACAACCGCTACATTATCTCCTTTGGTAATCACAACAGCACCTTCCGGATACACCAGAAAGATGGGCTCAGTTATCTTCAACTTGCTAAGAAAAAAGCCACAGCTGGTATTTACACACTGGAAATAGTTAGCATTCCTCTGTACAAAAAGGAAGAACTAAAGAAATTGGAAGAAAGCAATGAGGACAACTACCTCCTAGGAGAACTTGGAGAAGCTCTTAAAATGAGACTTTGGATTGAACTCTATTAAAACCTTCCTTCCTCACTCCCATCATGAAGGATTCCCTTCTGTTCACATATCATATCATATACTTTGGTTTTGAAAGCTTTAAAGAGGTCGGTAACTTACTTTTTCAGAAGACCCAAAATTCCAAATAGTGACCTCTGCATCCTTCTGTCCTGAATAAGACTGAAGAACAGACTTCAACCTTTCTATTACCAAAACCTTGATTACAATGCCAACAATCATGATTACTATACTGTCTATATAATCTCAATGTTAAATATATATTTTTTAAAAAAAGAAAATGTGGTGCTTAAAAAAATCATATATGGCACTAAACGGCACAAAATGTGAGTTACTTTTTTTTCCTATAAGCACTCTAGCATATTGATGATTTTGCTGTAGTTCCTAAATTAAAAATAGAGATTTTATTTATTTTTAATGCAATAATATATGGAGAAATTAACAATCTGTGTTAAAAAAAGAAAAAGAAAACATTTGCTTTTCTTTGCAATTTTATGAATTTGAACTATTACATGTATTAGGTATTTTAGAAAAAAGAACAGAAACAAATAGATTGAAAAAGTTTCCTCTCAGTCTTGTGCCTATTATTCACAAAGCATTTTAAAAAATCACGTGATCAAATGAGCACTGTAATATATACCCAAGGGCTTTCTTTTCCTAGGCAAGATATTTAAATAATGCATTATCTTAAATAACCACAATCAGAAATTCAACTTTAAACTTGGTGCTGATACTTAACATGCACATCATACAAATTATATTTCTATCAGAGAAGACTATTCATGGAGATGATGCACAACCACTGTAACAAAATACCTGGAATGCTTGTGATATCCTTGATATTGCAAGCCAACCCGTACTGTATTTCCTTCAGGTAACCTCACTATATCACACAAACCTCATTAACTACAACAAAAGGTGCTTGACATATTTGCATTACTGTAGGCAACTGATTTACAAATCATGTATTCTTAGAAGGGAACGTCTTAGATGTTTCATTCTAAGTGGTGCTGGCTTGAATTCATCCTGAAATAAACATGGCTGAGCTATTGCAGAATTGTCATATGTGTTCACTATTCATGCTGCATGGAAAAAACACATATTGGAAAATAAGAATGTTCATTAATGCTGTAGTTATATACAATATGTCTCATTTTATCATAGCCTATTTTATAAGTTACCTTTGTACATGTGTTGGCATTTAGTTTAGTGTGTTTTTTATTTTTGTTTTAATTTGTCATTTAATAAGTGTATGTCACCATGGTGCTATTAAATAATAACTTGTACTTGTTACAGGTCATATAAAAAAGCCTCACATATGAACCAACACAAAGCACATTCCATGCCTGCTTTTCCTGTGGTTTTTTTTTTAACCTGTACTGATCAAAAATTACCAGAAGTTATGCTCACTGTTTTGGTTCATATTCTGTATTTTCTGTGTATTTTCTTTTGTGAAAAGAGAAAACCTTGTAAATTGCATTTTGAAAAAAAAGCAGTATTATGTTGTTGGTCTTTGTATTAATACAGCATCACTTTTCCTGAAATAAAACTTATTTTCCGGTAGCTACATTATTTTGTTTTGATATGGGGAGATGGTCAACCTTATAACATTAGAAGTGAATGATGATGATGTGTTTTCTCTCCTTATTTTCAATTTAGCAGAACTTGCACAGGATTGTCATTGTTTCCTGAGTGAATTGTGCACTTTTCCTGAGAGAACTGAAAAATATTACTGTGAAATATACGGCAGGTGGAAAGTAGGAAAAAGGGTTCAACTTGTACATTGTGGGTCAAAGTATATTGGGAATCTGAATTCAGTTAATGACTTGGTAATTTTATTTAACAGACTGTGTTATGTAGTGCCCCTAAATTAATCACTTATGTGATCTAATCTGCACAGGTAGAAAGAGCAATAATTTCCAAGGCCCAGACTTCTTTCCCTGCAGAGCACAGAGGAAAAGGCAGGAGGAGTAAGCTAAGGAAGTGAGAGGAACGGAATAACTCACCAAGGCCAACTCACTCAGGGACAACTTGCTGTGGGACAATTCAACAATTCAATTTAATTTAAAGTAATTTTAAAAAATACTTTAATTTTTGTCATTTGCATTTCATTTTGTCCCTCCTTTTTCATCCTTTCTTAAATGATTCGATTCCACCAATTCTTAAATATTTCGTAATTCTTGTCCTGAGGCGAGTTGACCGTGATGAGTTAGGCGCAGCAAATTGTCTATGGCAAATTGGCCATGGTGAGTTGGCTGCAGTGAGTTGGCCGTGGCAAGTTGTCCTAGACCTAGAAGGGAGGCCCTCTGTGTGGGTTGGGTCTCAACATGTCTTGGTCCCAGCATTTAGTGGCATGGCAGCTCTGGTCTCCCCCACATATAGGTCCCACAAGATCATACCCATATAGAATGGACTTGAAGATTCCCATCCCATGAAGGCTTCTTGGTGGCTGTCCTGACAACCTGACTGTTAAGAAGAAGGACTTTAAAAGCAGGTTTTTACTCGGAGATCATTCAGGAGGCCAATGGGCTCCTTACAACACTTACCGGTACATTTTATTAGATAAGATTCTAAACCTTGAGCCCTATGGTAGTGTATACAAAATGGCTATTTCTGGCAAAACCTTGCTAGACAATTCATAAAGCATCTGATACTTGTCTATTCTGACAGCTAGCAGAATCAGGCAGAAGGATGTGAGTCGTGGGGCCCTATGTTTATTGTTTTAAAAATGGTGATACCAGATTGAAGCTAGCCACATCTCCCCCTGAACAAAAGCATCCTTTGTATTCTGAAGAAGGAGGCAAGACAGACCAGGCTTCAAGGTCAGCTATCTTCTTGCAACAGTGTTCTCAGTTTGGCAGGAAAATATTTCCTTAATTACCAACAACAGATTTAATGAGCTTTTATTGATTAACACTTCCAATTTATGTACATCTATAAAACGTACCCATACTTCAAGTATGTTTAAGAGTGGCCAAAGTATATTAAATCATATAAATTATTGGTGCAGCTTTGTGAGTTATACTTTTAGAATAGCTGATTTTATTTTTTTTTGAAGAGCTAATTTTATTGTTTGGAACAGAATATGATAAAAAAAATGCTGTAGTCCTGGATATTTACAGGATTGCTGCTTTTGTCAAAATGGCTAAATAGTGTGGCGCTGTTGTGCTGTCAGCGCCCCCCTTTTATAGGTACACTGCAAAACAATGCAATGTCAATGTGTGCTTGTGTCACAAAGATCTGATGTGGTTTCCATCTTTTTGCCCCTGCACACTGCCCTCCTACCAGATGCTGACTCTGAAAGTAGCCCTGAGAGAACAAATTGGAGACACATCAATTGAAAGGCCAATCTGGAAAGAAGGAAGGTTTATAAGGAAGGATGCAGGTGAACTGATCATCAGGATGTAAAGCAATGTAAGGAATCCATTACTAGGGATTTGAGTTTAGTTTGTTTTTTTGCAGATGTTTCATTCCTCCAATTAAGTAAGATCATCAGTGCATTGAAGATGTTACCTAGTTTGGATAATGAAATGCCTGTAAGAAAACAAGCTCAGACCCTAAGGACACCATATTTCATCCCTGAGTTACAAATATTCTCCTTTATTAGATCACCAGTCTTTTCCAGAAATCAGAATGAGGCAAAGCAAATGATAATCTTTTAATCCGTGAACTTTCTTCTGCTCCCCCCATCTATTCTTCTCACTGGGGTCCAATTGCAAAGAACAGTCTAATTTGGGGGGAAATTAGTATCCTTCCTCCTTCTCCTTTCCCTGTTTAGCATTTTAGCTACATATTAAAACGATGCTTCCACTTTCAGTGCAGCTACTCTGGCAAATGACAATGGAATTTTGTAGAGCCCAGAAACCAGGCTAGCAGGGTTCAGACCACCTGCGGCATTCCAGATAAATGGAAAGTTAGTGAGAATGACCTTACTTTTAAGAATTAAATCCAGATTTCAACCACCCGTTGTGCATTTATGCTGTTCTTTATACCTATTCTTATTGCATTAAGCCTGAATGTGTGCAGGTGAAAGTGTAGTAAATTTATTATAATTATCAGTATCTGTAGCACTTCCAGGCCCATTATTGCCAGCTAATCTGGCAAGTTATCATGATGGCTAAGAATTATGGGAAATGTAGGCCAACCTAGGTGAAAATATATTCTTTACATTCAGTTCAGTTTTCAAATTGTACCTGGTAATGCACAGAATCAAGTTCTACTTCATTCTTGTCTTCTTCAAAGATTTAAAATAGTTGGCTGCACTTGGCCCTACCTTTATTTAAATGGGTGTCTCCTTTGCTTTTGAAAACAGCACAAGGAGTTTGAAAAAATGCTGGCTTTGGAATTTAAGGGCAAAGAATCACCAGCATTTTCTCAGCAAATGCTGGAGAAGGTGGGATGAGCAGTGCAAAGTTATCTACACTACAAATACTCTTGAACGTTCTGTTCTGAGAAAATAGTTGCTTTATTTGGATTAAATATTTAATAGTTATTAATATTAGTTCAATGACCCTTCTCTCCAGTGCTTAATCTAAAGACACTGGCAGAAACTCCTCTTATATGACCTCAGATCTTTTTTAGCCTGAATTTGAATACATTTATAATTTTAGTTCAGTTGTAGCTCTTGGTTGGTTAAACATGCATATGGGTTCAGGAAGACTTCTAGGACAAAAAAGAGTTCCTTGGTGGCTCACCTAATTAGTGCTCTGAACTAACTGTTCAGTTAGTTCCAGATGCCAGCAAT
>JANHFM010002195.1:454540-464796 GCA_032468115.1 Grayia smithii
CCCTGTGCTAATTGTACAGGTGTCTGATGTGATTCTGCTTAGCTTCACCTGCTGCTTCCTGTCTGTTAGGAAGCTTAATATCCAGCTATTTAATTTGCTTCTGGACAGCATTTAAAAAAAATGTTTCCTACAACAAACTCAACATTCTTGTCATCTGGCACAATATTTGAAATAATTCTCATTCCAATAATATTTAATATAGAAATTTCACCCCTTTTATTAATTTATCTAATGAGTTTTGGTAACGTCCGGAAGTGCCCCAAGTGCCAATTGTGTTGGTGTTGTGAGTGTGTCTCTTTTGTGGGCCTCTCAGGGCCTCCCTCCCCCTCCCTCCTTTTGAAGGTCTCTGGGGGGATTTTCCCTTCAGCTACCCAAAGACCCCAAAGCCCATGCTCCCCTCCTCTTTTCCTCCCTCCCTTCCTTCCTCCCTGTCTGGTTCAGGGACAGGACCAAAATCTTTGGATGGTTTGTGAAAAACCTTTAGCTGCTCACAAGCTTTATCCACATAAATAGAATGCATTTTTATTCTAAATCCAAAATAGTGATCCTGAATCTCATTGTGATTCATATATTTTCTTCTTCATCCAAAGTATTATTTTTACATCCATGAAAATACTTGAAACAAGAGGCCAATGATTCTCCAGGGGTTCCTGTTCTTTCAATAAATATTCCATGTATTTAGAAGAAATACATTTTAGTATGCACGTGTGTCCCACTTTTCATCCCACTTTTCAACAGAAGGGAAGGGAACCAGCCAGGTTGCTGTTGCCTTTGGAGTGGGGTGGGACAGGACGGGGCGTGTTGGGCCGCGAAACGCACCTTACCTTTCCAGCACTGTCCCATTCCTCACCATTCTGTCCAGGGAACCACGTTGTAAAAAAAATATCGCGAGTTCGAGGAGTTAGATTGAACTCACGAGGTTTTTTTTACAGCGTGGTCCATTTTTTTTACCATTCTGTCCAGGAAACCACGTGTACAATCAGGACGCACGTTTTACCTTTCCTGCACCATCGCGTTCCTCTGTTAAGGTAAAATGTGTGTCCCGCTTGTCACCTGCACCACCTGCCATCCGCAAAGGGGGTTAGAATAGATCTAGATTCTAGACCCCTGTTGGGCCCCTGAAATGGTCTAGCGACCCCAAATGGGGTCGCAACCCACAGGTTGAGAACCCCTGATCTAAAGGAAAACGATAAACAGGCACTAATATGCAAGATCAATAAGGCTATAATCATTCTATAACCATCCAATACCAACAGCAACAGATTTTGAACATTCCAATTCAGTGTAACTGACCCTAATTTTCCAAACATCCAAACTTCAAAAATATACATTTTTTCTCCCCAGACTGCTGTACTTATACTCCAAGTCTAGCAATATACTGATTACTATTTTTCAAGTTACCTGAAGTTTTTTACATGGTCTTCCACACCAGTAAGGCGGACAGCATGCTGCAAAGCATTCAGATAAGTCAAAGCTTGAGTTGAGGAACCCCAGTTCACATCTGCAAAAAACAACTTTAATGTTGAAACAGAAAGTGCCCTAGAGCAATCTCAATTTCCAGGAGATATAACTAAATATTATATTCATGCTTCTACTTATCAGGGAAGCCACATTCCAACATGACTCAAGAGTTATATATTAAGATAAATTATCTTAGCGCTTCATTAAGAAAAAAAAAAACACCACATAGGCAGCATCACTAGCGATTTACTTGACCCTAAAATGTATTTTTATAATCAAATACAGTATCTTATGGGGCATATGTTCTCTTCAGACAAGTTCCAAATATAATCATATAATCATATAATCCTAATATATTTAAGGGTCCCTTTATATTTTTTATAGCTAAATAAATGAGGGAATGGGGATTCTTCAAATTTTAATATAAAGGATAATTAATAGTTACCATGGGTACATTTATTAAAAAAATGCTCTAGCTAAGTTTCTAAGAGTCTTAGAATCTTGATTATAAATTAATGACTATATGACATGACTGTAAGAAATTAGAGTAAAATATTAATTGGTAAAAAGAATTAGAATGGCATTTCTGGACAAACAGTTACAGAAAGTGATGACGTAACCTGAGCTCAAGAAAAAGATATAAGAATCCTATTTGAAAAAGTCCCAGAGGACAGAAGTAATGAGAAGCCAAGAAGCTATACTGTGAGGTAATCATGAACTTTCAAGGTACGAAGCAGAGCATCAGATTTCAGATTTCAGACTAAAGAAACTTAAAAAGAAGAAACCTAAGGAAACAGATATGGAAAATGAATTGATTCTAAAACCCAGATGTAACCAAGAAAACCTTTATTGCCTCTCTTCAAAGCTGTGTGAATTTTGCTGAGATGGAGCTTAAGAGAGTCTGGTCTGAAAGAAAAGCTACTGAAGGCATATAAGAACGTCTTGCAAAATAAGAATGTTGTGGAAAAATATAATAAAATAACTATTCAAACATTATTTGAAAATAGTATTTTATTTCCTTTTGTTACTGATTCCCTTGACAAACTGTTACTCTGAAAAAATGAAGATTTAAATTTTACCATATATAGACAAATCCTGATTTTAATTTACTTCACCTAAACTTAACATTAGACTTGGAGTAAAGTAGCAGTAAAGGGGAAAACCATGCATATCCAACTGGCTAAAAAAGATGTACCCACCTGGCTTCTTGTAAGTTACATAAATGTAGAGTCCTAGAACAATAACATATGTGAGGAGTGCTGCCGACCAGTTAATAACAAACATAACTATGCAGCAGAGAATTGCTCCAACTAGAGATATCCACATGTTGTAGTATTTAAAAGCAGGACGCCAGCCTATTCAAAAGCAAATAAAAATGAAATAAACATACATATTATACATATGTCTATATATCTGTATCATATATGTTATATGACATATCTAAAAATTATTCTTTAATTGCCACATGTTAATATGTTGAATAAACAAAAGCTTGTTACATAAATTTGCCAGCACTCATATATGCAGTTAAGTACTATATATTTAAATATATCAAAAATGAAAGAAAATAGTATAGTAATACTATGCCTTCTCCCCACCCTCCAAACTTTTCCAATGCAAATAGCAATCTGATTAAGCTGAAAATTATTTTTTTATTGCTGGTGTTTATTTTAAAAATGGATATACAATTAGCGCTGTTGAAAAATATTTTTAAAAAGACCCCATACTCTCACTAGGATCAATATAAAACCCCTACCTGGTGATTTTGCCAGTGAAGCATGGAACACGGAAAAATTAATTAAAGCATAGGAAGCCAAGAAGAAATTGGAGATAATTGGAGCAATTAAATTCAATTTAGCTGCAAAGACAGAAACACATAATCATATTGATTTTTTAGAGCAGACTATTATGAAAAAACAGCTCCTTACTTGAATTGGTTGTTCTTTTGATTCTGTATTCTTTGTAGTCTTTTATAGTGAGGCATTTACATGAACGACAGACAGAACTTCCAAGAGTGGTGCTGCAAATGAAAAGGACTGCCTTCTTCATATATGCAGACATATGCAATCTGGATTAGGGTGGCAAAAGTGGCTTTTCTGCTAAAGCTTTTTGCACTTAATTGGGATAGCAGGATGAGACAACTCTGGAACTGAAATCAGGCTGAAATATATCTTACTAAGAATATAGTGAAATGTATAAATACATAAGAATCTCTCTCTTCTCCTCTCTTCTCAGTACAAGTTCCACAAAATCCCCTCCCAAACTTTAAGAGTATGCAAAATGAACTAGAAATATTTTAAATCTGAAATATTTTGAGCTTTCTAGAAGCATTCCAAAACTGTATTTATGGATCTAAAATTCTCTTCTAATGGATAGTATTGTAGTATAGTATGGAATAGTACTGGGATACTTCTGTTAAGAGTTTGTACAGTTGCTCTGAATTAAAAATGGGATGTTTTTGATCATAAGACAAAAGTATTTGACCTTAGATCTGGTCATGTTAATAACTTATTTTTAATAATGCAATATTTTGCACACCATGACAGTTAAGCAGGTTTATTTACACAGGAATTTTTCCTAGTGTAATTTCAAGGCAGTAATACTTCTTGGCATTTCTTGATGTTGAGCACTGGATTAACAAAAAGATTCTTCAAATATTTAGAAAATGAGAAATTCTACTGACAAGCCTTTGAAGTTTAACTAGTTAATGTGACTGATGAAATTAGTCTATATAAAACTTGTAAGGTTCAGTTCAGGTATTGTATTGTCATTTTATTTCCACAAATCATGCCACATAATTCAGATTTTTTAAAAAGTTTTGTATACAAATATGATTTAAACTAACCAATTAATATGAATCCAAGAGCAATCAAAAAAGTGAGAAGATACCCTCGTAAAGGTTCATTATTTTTCCCATAGCCTTTAGCAAACATCAGAAAACCTGGATAGATATTGTCTTTGCACAATGCCTAGGATCAAAAGAGATGACCAATTAAAGTATGGACATATTAAAAAAACACTCAAGGTATTAAATCTTAAAAGACCAAGGGCCAAGCATACATAGACTAATAAAAAGTTCAATAACATTAAAACTGTACAGATCATCAATAATCTAGCCACAAGACGATATAGTTGATAAACAAAGTAGGAAGCATTATTAGATATATTGTAGTTGTTGTTTTTTTAAATGAAGACTTGCTACATAAATTATAAGCAAGTTGAGAAAAGTGGGGTTTTTTTTAATATGAAGCATGTTTAAAGAAAACAATGACAACAATCCTTCTTACCTGAAAGATTTTAGGTGCACTGACAAGAGAGGCTAATGCTGAAGAAAGAGTTGCAGAAAATATACCAGCTGTTATAAGTGGGGCAAATCCTGATACCATGCTCATTACCTGTATATTGAATAGGAAATAAGAAAATAGTTTGAATTAATGTTAATGAATTAATGTTATGGAAAAAATAGAATCTGTATTAAGACTGATTATCTATATTTTGAAAGCAAGGCTCATGCTGCTTGCATTTAAACGTTTTAAACTGTTTCATAAATGAATTGCTTTTTTTATGGAAGGAGGCAAATTCAAGTTACCTAGATTACTGAGACAGCAGATAGGCAGATAATATTCCTTTAAAACAGTGGTTTTAATTTTTCTATTTTAAACAATACTTTTGTGATATTTGTTAACACTATTTATCTGGAATGTGAATGATACCGTTTCACCATTATGGGTTACTATTCAGTACCTTTGTAATCCTGGCAAGCTCTTGGTTCCAATTACAATACAAACAGTGAAGAGGACCAGACTTATCTGAGTTTTATTGGACAGAAAATTCAAGTGTATTTATTTTTTCTCATGAAAAAATTAATACTGTGAATAATTCTTATTTTGAAACAGCTATAAAATGGTGGGGTAATATATGGGCTGTCAATGAGATTATTATCCTCAAAGAATTGCAAAGTAATTAAAGCTTTAAAACTTTTTAAATTTTACAAAAGAAATGCAACTTCCTAAAAAACATTCAGTGGCAATATTTCTAATTAAAATATTTCTTGCATGCTTGTTTGGTCTCAATGCCCTCATAATTTCTGAAAACTTGATGACATGAAAAGTGTTTGCAAAGACTAAACCTGAAATCATTACAGAAAAGAAAAGAAAAAATTAAAGAAAAACAAATAAAGTTGACTGGGTGACTTTAATTCAGACACACACTCTCAGCTCAATCTACTTCACAAGTTTGTTGTGGGGAAAACGAGTAGAAACAGTCCTCAAAATTCAACCATACTGAAATCTGCCCATTTTGGTAGCATGTCACAATGACTCTTAAGCAAGATGGCCTCGCTTAATGATCCAACTCCCTGCTCCTCCAATACAGTCATTAAATGAATAGTTTTTAAGCAGAGCATGGGGTGCCTCAGGCTTCCTAGCGCAGGCCCATCTGCCCTGAGCCTCTCAAGGCCTCCCAAACACACTCAAAACACCCTGTGATCCATTTCTTGCCACTTCGGTACCTGCAGGGTTTTTAGATCCATGCAGGACTTTCCCTTCAATCCTTAATGAAATAAAATTTTAATCGAAATTTAAGAATTTTTTAAAAATGAAAATAAATCAATTTTAAAAATTGGACACTAGAGGGAAGTAAAGATATAAGTTAAAGGAGAAAATTACACAAGCCTAATTAACAGTTAATTAACTGGAATAGATACTGCAGGGGACTTTTGGAAGTATCAACAATAGTTTGTGTCCAAAAGTATTATGGAAGTAATTTCAAGTGAAGAACAAGTTTTACTTGACAAGACAGATATGGATAGAAGTGGATCTACAAATGACCATTATAAAAATCATGTGGAAAAAATTTCATGCCTTCCTCTACATTTGACTCATTACAGTTTCCCATCAGAAGAACTTCTCTATAGATGATGCACTTTCCTGTGCGTTTCATCTTAGCTTGGTGCACCTGGAGGAGGAAAATACTCATGTGTGAATGCTGTTTGATTTTTGTTCGGTGTTCAACACAATCATCCCTCAGCATTTGGTGAACGAACTAGGCCTATTAGGTTTTAATACTCCTCTATGTACTTGATTTCCTTATTGATAGGCCCCAGTTTCCAACTCCATCTCCTTGAGTACAGGTTTACATAGGGCTGTGTCTTGAATCTGCTACTGTTCACCTTGGTGACCCACAACTGTTGTGCCAAATTTGCTACGAATCATATTGTGAAGTATGTGGATGACACAGCAGCCGTGGGTCTTATCCAGGATGATAATGAAGATACTTATAGGGAAGAGGTGAAGGCTCTGGTGGACGGGTGCAATACAAGTAACCTGGTTCTAAATGTTAATAAAACAAAGGGGATCATTGTAGATTTTAGAAAGAGCCAACATAGTCATACTCCACTCAGTATCAAGGACGCAGTTGTAGGGGTGGTCAACAGTATTAAGTACTTTCTGGAGGTGCAGATTAGTGGTGAAATCCAATTTTTTTTACTACCGGTTCTGTGGGCGTGGCTTTGTGGGTGTGGCAGGGAAGGATACTGCAAAATCTCCATTCCCATCCCTCTCTGGGGCCAGCCAAAGCTGGTATTTGCCAGTTCTCCGAACTACTCAAAATTTCTGCTATCAGTTCTCCAGAATCTGTCAGAACCTGCTGGATTTCACCCCTGCTGCAGATAATTAATAATCTGAACTGATTTCTCTACACATCATCCTTAGTGAAGCATGCAAAGCAGCATTTCCTGCATCAGATGAGGAGAGCACATCTTTCTCTTTCTGTCCTGGCCAACTGGCCAAAGGCATGATTGAGAGCATTTTAAGAAACTGCATCAGTGTTTTGTTTGGTGGTAGCAGTGCCTCGGATACAAAGTCCATACAGAGAGTGGTAAGGACAGTTGAGAAGATTATAGGAAGCTCACTTCCTGTTATTCAGGATACTGCTTATAAGAGCTGTGTGCTTAGAGCTCAAAGCATTGGTAGAGACCCCATACACCCATTTTTACGGTCTGTTTCTTTTGTTCCCCTTTGGGAGGAGGTTTCGAAGTATTTCTAGCAGGACTACACAATTCTGTAACACCTTTGTTTCCTATGCCATCTGTCTGATAAACTCACAAGATTTGTTTTTCTTACCATGTACATGTATACATCCAAACTGTACTGTTATTTCTCTGTGTCATATAGTATGTGTGGGCATGTGGGTATATGCATATTTATTTATATTTTTGTGATGTTTATGTAGTGGTGGTGACCCTTTGACAGCTGTATGTAACAAAATTTCATTTTAACGTATGCTGATTAGTGTACATTTAAAGTGTCAATAAAGATATCTAAGTCTAAGACATACAAAACCAGTTGACGTTTAATAATAATAAGGAAAATAAAAATAATAAACCAATAGAGTGACCTGAGCAATTCTTTACATTGGATTTACAAAAAAGCTTGTTAAAACTTTCAAGAATCTTGTGAGAAGAGACAAAGATGAAATGAAATCAAATTTTGCAACCTTATTTGAATGGACAAAAAATTCAGATTTTTGAACTGAAAGGAAGTTGGTTTCTTTGATCAAGGTCAAAGTAAGAAATGTTATTGCTGGTAATCCTTAATAGACTTTCTATTGATACTAGGACTGAAATACTATGCTTTATGAATTTGTTATAGATAAGAGATGGGATGGATATAGAACGAAGAGATCATTGTAAACCAAGTGGGGGTGAAGAGTCACAAAAACATTTATGATGAACAGGATGAAGACTGAGGACCACTATTTCATTTTTTTAATTCTTTTCTTTCCTTTTCTTTGTTTTTTCTTCTCCTCTGCACCTTTCACTTTCCCTTTTTTTTGTATTAGATTTTACTATTGTAATTAAAATCCAATAGATAGATAGATAGATAGATAGATAGATAGATAGAGATAGATAGATAGATAGATAGATAGATAGATAGATAGATAGATAGATAGATATTGTATATGAAGGTGGTGACAAAAAGGAACCACCAACACAAAATCATAGAAAAGCATGACTTTCAATTAAGCATCCAATGAAGGAAACATTTTCCATTTTAAGTATTTGATTTCACATGCTTTTAACACATACAAAAAATATTTCTTTATAAAATCATGATGGTACCATGACCATGGTATCCTACTGCAGCGGCTCCAGGGGTTGGGGGTGGGAGGCACTGTTTTGCAGTAGTTCTCCTCCTACCTCTCGGGCCGCTTGCAGTATGTATTGGCGGGGGGGCAGAGATCGAACCCGAGGCCTCTCACTTGTGGGGTGCCTCAGGTGTCGGTCCTCTCTCCCTATTTAACATCTACATGAAGCCGCTGGGTGAGATCATTCGTGGATTCGGGGTGATGATACCCAGTTGTACATCTCCACCCCGGATCATCCCAGTGATGCCCTTGCCGTGATGTCCCGGTGCCTGGAGGCGGTGCGGGTCTGGATGGGGAGGAACAGGCTCAGACTCAATCCCTCCAATACTGAGTGGCTGTGGATATCGACATCCTGAGTCCAAGAAGTCCCATTGCTTATGGTGTGGGGGAGGCTTTGGCCTCCTCGGAAAGGGCTCACAACTTAGGCGTCCCCCTGGATTTGCGGCTGTCCCTTGATGACCATCTGATGGCTGTGACCAGGGGGGCTTTTGCACAGGTTCGCCTGTTGTGCCAGTTGCGCCCTTTCCTGGACTGGGATGTGTTATGCACAGTCACTCATGCCCTCGTCACCTCAAGGCTGGACTACTGCAATGCCCTCTACATGGGGCTGCCCTTGAGGAGTACATGAAGGCTCCAACTGGTCCAGAATGCGGCAGCGTGGGTGGTGATGGGGGTACCGAGATACTCCCATGTGACACCACTCTTGCGCAAGCTGCACTGGCTCCCGGTTGCCCTCCATGTGCGCTTCAAGGTGCTGGTTTTAACCTATTAAGCCCTACATGACTTAGGCTCAGGGTATTTGCAAGACCACCTCCTGCCGCAAGCATCCTCCCAGCACCCGGTGCACTCTCACAGGACACTCCTCAGGGTGTCCTCAGTCAGACAATGTCAGCTGGGAGCACCCAGGGGGAGGACTTTCTCTGTGGGAGTGCTGACCCTGTGGAACGATCTACCCACTGAGCTTTGGACCACCCCAGACCTTTGCTCCTTCCGCCATGACCTGAAGACCTGGCTTTTCCACCAAGCTCGTTATGGTTGACCATTTTAAACTTATTTTAAAAGTTTTAGATTTTGAATTTTAAATTTACTTGTCCCTTTTAATTGTAATGTCTCTATGGTTGGTCTGTTTATATCTGTAAATGTTTTTTATATTTCTGTTATGTATGTTTTATTGTAAGCTGCCCTGAGTCCTTCGGGATAAGGGTGGCATAGAAATAAAATAAAATAAAAATAAATAAAATAAAATAAAATAAAATAAAATAAAATAAAATAAAATAAAATAAAATAAAAGACCCCAGGTCCAGATGGACTACCAGGGGAATTATATAAGGGTATCTCTGAATTTCTGATCCCACAAATGAAAGACCTCTTTAATGAGGCTTTAGATGAAGGGAAAATTCCAGGCACATGGACTGAGGCCTATATCTCCTTGATCCCTAAACCTGATACGGACACCACTCATATTCAAAATTATAGACCCATCTCGCTCTTAAAAGAGCCTTGGTGGCGCACTTAGCTAGTGCACTCCTAAGTGGTTCCACTTAGCTCCATCTGTCTGTAATTAGTGCTGGGTCGAATCTCACCAGGCTCAAGGTTGATTCAGCCTTCCATCCTTTCGAGGTAGGTAAACTGAGGACCCAGATTGTTGG